>JAVKPL010000638.1:0-152684 GCA_032173675.1 Gastrolobium villosum
ATACATTACATTAGATTGATGCCATCTTCCCAATTCCTAACATTAAGCTCGAAATTTCATTGAAAGATTCCCAAGTGCAATATTTGTAATTTTCAAAATAAAATTTGTATTAATTCGAATTGGATAATATATATTATGATCATTAAATCTGTTTTTTTTTTATTAATCATCAAATTTGATTTCTGTTATACAAATTTACGTTTTTGAAATATAATGACTTGAAATGTGCATTTAAGCAGGGAAAACACTGCAAAATTACAATGTTAGGAATTTATTTATTTATTTACTAGAGATTAATGTCACATTTAAAGTACGAAGAAATTTTATAAGAAAATAATAAGACTAATAAAATTGTTAGTATCATGTATGAAAATTGGCATAAATTTTTTACAATTTTGATACTATATGAAGCATGGAATATATAAGTTAAAATTTGTCAATAAGTACTTAGGTTGGATATACTTGGCGATGAATTATAAATATAAAATCAGATTGTATAATTAATTATTTTTATAATTCTTGGGAAGGATCTTTTTAAGAATAATGTCTAAAAATTCCCCAGAAGCCACTTTCTTGTTTTGTATGCTTGTTGGGACACGTTTGTACCTGTCAATTACTATACATATTGAAGAAACGTGACCTATATATCTTATTTTCTATTATTATGATGGTGCTAATTTGTTATCTATGTATATTATTTGGGATAATATTTCTGATAGGACATAAAATTATATCCTACATACATATAAAAATGTATGAAATTTGTATATTTTTTTCAAATGATCTTATATGGGCCTCACATATATATTATATATATATATATATATATATATGAGATAATTTTATCTCCTATATAAAACATCAAACCCATATTTTTTTTGATTTATCTCTTTTATTTTGAATATGCTAGCTCTAATTAATATATTGCTGAAATATTTAGATTTTTTTTGATTAATATCAGAAAAGTTTTTCTTGTGTATCTGTGTTTCCGAAGTGCGATAAACTCCAAGAAAATAGATCTAGCGATACAATTATAATTAAGATAGAAAACATATACTTTGATGATTATTAGGTTTTTACCATGTGCCAAATGAATGTATTGTAAGTTTATATATATTATAATATCATTACAAAAAAACAGGCATTTTGCGGCGGTTCAATTTTGGTATACGCGACGGTTACAACCGCCGCTAATTACTACTAGAAAAGTGGAAATTTTCGACGGAAATTTTCGACGGAAAATATTCTGTCCAAATTAAAGACGGAAATTTCAACGGAAAATGTATTTCATCGATAATTAATGACGGAAATTAAGTTCCGTAAAAAATATTCGACGGAATTGTGATTCCGTCGAAGATTTTCTACGGAAAAAGAATTCCGTCGAAAATAATTTGAAAACAATAAATCAAAATGAAATTAATTTAATGATATTTCGACGGAATTGTGATTCCGTCGAAGATTTTCCACGGAAAAGGAATTCGGTCAAAGATTTTCCACGGAAAATTATTCCGTCGAAAACAATGTAAAAAAAATAATCAAAAAGAAATTAATTTTTCGACAGAAAAATGATTCCGTCGAAGATTTTCCACGGAAAAGGAATTCCGTCGACAACAATTACAAAAAACAAATAAAAAAGAAATTAATTTTTATGAAATCTTCGACCGAAAAATGATTCCGTCGAAGATTTTCCGCGGAAATGGAATTCCGTCGAAAATAATTCAAAAAAAAATCAAAAAGAAATTAATTTTTATGAAATCTTCGACGGAAAATGATTCCGTCGAAGATTTTCCACGGAAATGGATTTCCGTCGAAAACAATTCAATAAAAAAAATCAAAAAAGAAATTAATTTTTATGAAATCTTCGACGAAAAAATGATTCCGTCGAAGATTTTCCACGGAAAAGGAATTCCGTCGAAAATAATTCCAAAAAAAAAATCAAAATGAAATTAATTTTTATGAAATCTTCGACGGAAAATGATTCCGTCGAAGATTTTCCACGGAAAGGGATTTCCGTCGAAAACAATTCAATAAAAAAAATCAAAAAAGAAATTAATTTTTATGAAATCTTCGACGGAAAAATGATTCCGTCGAAGATTTTCCACGGAAACGGAATTCCGTCAAAAATAATTCCAAAAAAAAAATCAAAAAGAAAATAATTTTTATGAAATCTTCGACGGAAAATGATTCCGTCGAAGATTTTCCACGGAAATGGAATTCTGTCGAAAACAATTCCAAAAAAATAAAAATAAAAAAGAAATTAATTTTTATGAAATCTTCGACGGAAAATTGATTCCGTCGAAGATTTTCCACGGAAAGGGAATTCCGTCGAAAATAATTACAAAAAAAAATCAAAAATAAATTAATTGTTATGAAATTTTCGACGGAAAAATGATTCCGTCGAAGATTTTCTACGGAAATGGAATTCCGTCGAAAACAATTCAAAAAAAAAATCAAAAAGAAATTAATTTTTATGAAATCTTCGACGGAAAAATGATTCCGTCGAAGATTTTCCACGGAAAAGGAATTCCGTCGAAAACAATTCAAAAATAAATTAATTTTTATGAAATCTTCGACGGAAAAATGATTCCGTCGAAGATTTTCCACGGAAAAGGAATTCCGTCGAAAACAACTCAAAAAAAACAAAAAGAAATTAATTTTTATGAAATCTTCGACGGAAAATGATTTCGTCGAAGATTTTCCACGGAAATAAAATTCCGTCGAAATCAACCTATTTTCGTTTACAACCTATTTTCGTTTACAACCTAGTTTCGTTTAAAACCTATTTTCGTTTAAAACCTATTTTCGTTTACAACCTATTTTCGTTTACAACCTATTTTCGTTTACAACTTCTTACAACCATATTTTAACCGTTGATTTCCGCCAATCAACGATTAAGATTATTGATTGCCCAAAACTAATAAATGTTTAAATGTTGGGGTTCATATTATTATTAGTTTGGCTTTAAGAGGCTATACAATGTATCCCCTCTTATACAATCGAAATCATTTAATAATTAAACAGTAATTTATTTGAACTTTTGAAGGTTTCATGAACCCCATATTGTCCTGTTTAATTTGGCATGTTTCCATGTGCCACATGTTTCCAAAAAAATTGTTAAACTTGAATTTGGGCCAAAATAAAAAATAAAAAACATGTCATATTTTCGTTTATAAAATAAATAAATCAAAAAGAAATTGTTTTATATGCATGATTGATGTAGTTTGATTTATAAATATTTTATATTTGAGATTAAAATAGGATGTTTGTAGGTGTGATTATAAATATATTTTTGTAATTAAGTTTATTGACTAATATATGAGGGAGGATATTTTGACTACCAAAATTTCTCACTACTAACTTACTACCAATCTAATCATCATTGGATCAAGGAGAGAGAATGCTAAAAAAATTATGAAGAGAGAGAAAATGTTGATCCAATGGTAATTAGATAGGTGGTAAGTTGGTAGTGGAAAAATTTAGTAGTAAGAATATCTTTCCTCCTAATATTGGGATGATATTGTACAAATGGATTATCTTGGCCATGGAGACACAAAGTTAACTTTATTTAAATGTCAATGGCTTGATCCTAGCAGACAGGGCACAAGAAAAGATCGGTATGGCAATGTTGAAATCAAGAAGTCTAGGAGATACAATAGATACTATCCTTTTATATTTGCTCAACAGGCTGAGCAGGTGTATTATACATCCTATCCGGGGGATGAACAAGAATGGATGTGGGTAATTAAAACCAAAGCACGTAACATTATCCCAGTGACAAGAGTAAAAGAAACCAATCAGATTGACACTCCTTACCAAGATGATTATGTTGGGGAGGTTCCTGTACACATTGCTGATGATGACATCCATGACATCCTTGTTGACACTACAGTTGAATTAGAGACAATCCCCACATATCGCATTGATAGTGATGACACAGACAAATGGATTATCTTGGCCATGGAGACACACAGTTAACTTTATTTAAATGTCAATGGTTTGATCCTAGCACACAGGGCACAAGAAAAGATCGGTATGGCAATGTTGAAATCAAGAAGTCTAGGAGATACAATAGATACGATCCTTTTATATTGGCTCAACAGGCTGAGCATGTGTATTATACATCCTATCCGGGGGATGAACAAGAATGGATGGGGGTAATTAAAACCAAAGCACGTAACATTATCCCAGTGACAAGAGTAAAAGAAACCAATCAGATTGACACTCCTTACCAAGATGATTATGTTGGGGAGGTTCCTGTACACATTGCTGATGATGACATCCATGACATCCTTGTTGACACTACAGCTGAATTAGAGACAATCCCCACATATCGCATTGATAGTGATGACACAGACATTGAGGAACCACAATTCTTGTCATCATCTGAATCGGAACATGACGATTATGAGACTGAGGAAACTGAAGAAGAAGACATAGTTTTGAATGAAGATTTAGAATGAAATGCCAATTATAAACAATCATTACACAATTGAGTAGGATCATGATTGTTTGTTTGTGGTCATATTTCTTGTAATATGTCGGTTGAAGTTGTCATTGTTGTAATATTTGACATATCATATACTTATCTTTGGATGTATTGTTAATTTTAATGACATATTGGGTAACATTGGGTGCCATTCAAGTTCATTGATGCATAATATTTATACATGTTCACGGATGATCAATTGTTATAGAGATTGTAATGGTAAACTGAAATATTAATCAAGTATGTTTCTTATACAGATGGAGGCATTTGACCCTACACATGGTAGGGGTAGAGGCAAGGATAGTTCCTCTCTACGTACATATGGACGAGGGACCATTAGAGGTCGAGGGCAAGACCACACGTCATTGTCTTCACGTCTGCAAACAACATCACCAGATGCATAATCACCACCATCGGTAGTCGAACAGACACCAGAATCGTTTGTACCTTCTACTCTAGAGGAAAATGAGGTTATCTGAAAATATATGCATATATTCTACATTTTAAATTCCAATAAATTTGTGTTCAAATATAATCATTGTCAAATTTGTGCTATTTTTCTCTTGTTTTTGTTAAAAAGGATCACGCTATGTCCCCACCGGCGGCTCCATATTATGGTCCACCTCCGCCTATCATCCAGGATCTTGTTCCACGGTGGGGGGAGAAAGATCCCGTGGACAATCGTATATGGGTACGACCGACCATCGATGGCACCAGGTAAGTACAAAAATTGTTAATGGTTGTTATGTTATTTTTTCAATACACTTTCATGTAAATGTTGATAATCATTTTGTTGCATTGGTCAATATAATCACATTACAATGTATTTCAGCTTTGAACCATGTGATGTAGTGCGCAAAATGTGGACAATAATCAAGCGCAATTATGACGGTCCATACCCTACATATAAGGCAGTTCCAACCAATGTCAAGACGAACTGGTTGAACACATTGATGGTAATGGTTGCCCTTCAAATCTGACCATATTACCATATTATTATTTATGTATGATTCAAGGTTTTCAAGTTAATGTTGATATTTTTACTAACTTGTCTTTCTTGTCGTGTTTCACCTATATATTAGGAAAAATATAAATGCTTGCCGGATGACCAATATTTTTTTGATAGAGCATACAAAATCAAAGCCACTGACATAATCAGAAATCACTTGAATTTGATAAGAAAAGGAAAGGGCGATGTGTCTTGGATGAGACAAGATGTTCTTGATGGTTTGAAGGATCACTGGTCTAATGAAAAATGGAAGAAAATGTCTGAAGCAAATAAGAAGAACAGGTCCAAATTTGATGGACCTTCACATTCTGGAGGTTCACTTCCATTTACTGAGCATGCAAGGCGGTTGGTAAGAATACTAGTAATTGCATATGCATGTAGATTAAATGTTTATGGTAAGCCTTTTTTTATACTCACAGTATTATGTTCTTATTGTTTTATGAATTGACCCCACGCAGTTGGCAGATGGCGTCACGGATCTGTCCTCCGTGGATTGGGCTGTGTTCAAACATACACACACATCTAAAGATGATCGTGACAGGTGGTGCAATGACAAGGCAAAGGCAAAAGCTGTGAGTAATATTTATTTTTACACCAAATGTTTACTTCAGAAAGCTGATTAGTTTTAGTGTACCTGAATTTAACACATCAATACTTTCTATGTAAATTTTAGGATGACTTTACGAGACTTAGGGAAGAGAGAGATAGTCAAGTCACTCCAGGAGTGGATGCTAGCAGTATTGCATCGGATAATGATTTAATCTTGCAGGCAGCTGGTGGGGTTAACAGTAAAGGACGGGTATACGGTTTAGGTACACGAGGAGGAGTATATAAGCAATCTCGAATCTACAATAGGTTACCATTTGGAGTGTCGCAGCAGGAGAATGACAGGATGCACACATTGATTCTACAGTTGCAGGGTACAGTTGCACAGCAAGAGGAGAAGGCTGCACAGCAGCAGAAAATGGTTGACAAACAGGATAGTTTAATGGTTATGATGCAGAAGCGAATGGACACCATGGAGAAGCTTTTGCGAAGGCTTCCTGTGGAATTTTTAGATACTGAGGATGACGACGAGACTCAGCCCCCGTCTCAGGACGTAGGTGATGACCACGATCATGCAGGTCATCCACCAGCATGACTTTTGTATCTTTGTTGGATGTATATAACCGGGACTATTGCACATAGACTATTTTGATTAGTATATGACAGGGACTTTTGTATATGTATGTTCCTGTTTGATTAGTATATATCTTGGACATTTATACATATAGGACTCTTTTGATTTGTATATGACAGTGGACTTTTGTATATGTATGTCCCTTTAGATTAGCATATGTCTTGGACATTTTTAGACATAGTACTCTTTTGATTAGTATATGATAGGGACTTTTGTATATGTATGTCCCTATTGATTAGTATATGTGTTGGACATTTATATATATAAGTATATTTTGATTAGTATATGACAGGGATTTTTAACATATCATAATTATATTAAAATCATATAATTATGATATGTTACTTTCATATATTTGTTTATCAGGTGTGAAACATAAATTGATATTAATTTTGTAGAGATAAAAATATTCAAAGAATTTATGTCGAAAATTTTCGACGGAATTTGTTTTTCGTCGAAAATTATTAAAAGATTTTTCGACGGAATTTCATTCATTTTCCGTCGAAAAATTTCGACAGAATTTATTTTCCGTCGAAAAATATTAAAAGATTTTTCGACGGAATTTCATTCATTTTCCGTCGAAAAATTTCGACAGAATTTATTTTCCGTCGAAAAATATTAAAAGATTTTTCGACGGAATTTCATTTTTCGAAAAATATTAAAAGATTTTTCCGTCGAAAAATTTCGACAGAATTTATTTTCCGTCAAAAATATTAAAAGATTTTTCGACGGAATTTCATTCATTTTCCGTCGAAAAATTTCGACAGAATTTATTTTCCGTTGAAAAATATTAAAAGATTTTTCGACGGAATTACATTCATTTTCCGTCGAAAATTTTCAACAGAAAATGTTTTCCGTCGAAAATTAATACAAGATTTTACTACGGAATGTCATTCATTTTCCGTCGAAAAAATTCGACGGACTTATTTTTCCGTCGAAATTTTCCACAAAAATTATTCCGTCGAAAAAAAACGACGGAAATAATTTCCGTCGAAAAAAATCGACGGAAATAATTTCCGTCGAATTTTTTCAACGGAATCTCTAATTCCGTCGAAAAATTTATTACCTACGAAGACTTATTCGACGGCTTCTTTTCCGTCGAAAATGTCATTTTCGACGGAATTTTTATCATTTTCGACGGAATTTTTCCGTCGAAAAAAAAGCATTTTCTAGTAAATGCATTTTTGCAATTTGTGCCGGTTGTAACCGTCGCGTATACCAAAAATAAACCGCCACTAAATGTACTACAAAAAAATAGACATTTAGTGGCGGTTTATTTTTGGTATTCGCGACGGTTACAACCGGCACAAAGAGCACACCTTGCTCTGTTTTGAGCTTTGGTAAGTTCCCTCACCTTTGATCTTAAGTTTTGATGCTTAAAGTTGATGTCTTGGCCATATTTAATGAGTAAACAAGAGGGTATAATGAGTATGAACCTAAAATAGATTAAAAATGCATGCTTTAACGTGTACATGTGTTAAAAGTGGGATCTTTGGACTGGATATCCACGAAATGCAGAAACTGCATTCTGTCGTGAGATATCCGGATATTTGTCGAACAGATATCCGGATATCGATATCCGGATATGGTATCCGGATATTGATATCCGGATATGGGACATGGGTATCCGGATATGGCATATCCGGATATGTCCAGTGTGATATCCGGATATGGCATATCCGGATATGTCCCTTCTGATATCCGGATATCCTGGGTTCTCACAGAACAGTAGCCGTGCTGTGTGAACAGTAAGCTAGTGGGTGTGTGTGGACCCAAGTTTAAGGAAGTTGAACTTCTATAATTAATGGACTAAGTCAGAATCACATGATCAAGGGCTTATGGCTTTGTGGGAAGCCTTAAGACGTTAAACGTAAAGGAAAGGCGTAGTCTTTAAGTTGTATGCTTGTTGTGCATAAATATTAATGCATTATTGGTCCATATCAGATTGTGATACTGCTGTTTTTGGACTTGTGAGTGGTTGGACTCTTGGCTTGGATAGCTAGCTTGCAAGGTAAGCTTTCGTGTCCTCGGTTTAGCCATTTTGTTGTTCCACCATGTCCCATGGGGATGGGTTTATGCATGCTGTGTTACATGCTTTATTGTTTTGGAAATGCTGTTGAGCTATTTATATGCAATGTGCTTTTATGAGATGCATGTGGTGTCCACCTATACGGTAAGCCTGAGTATGTAGTACATACAAGATGGTGAGGCTGTGGGTGAGGTGCAGGTAGCGTCCATGTACTCATGTAGGTATAGACGTATTCCTATATTTCTCTGGCCAGTAGATTTGATAAACACACATGGCATGATTAATTGCTGCATCGCATAGTTTTGGAACTTATATTGTAAATACTGTTTTTGAACTTATATTACACATGTAAGTGAGCTTGGGGTGGAAACTCCTTGAGGACCCCTTGTCTTGCTGAGATTTCTTGTTAGAGATCTCACCCCACGTTTGGGGACGCTTATTTCAGGATCAGGTAATGTTGAGGGATCAGGTGGCAGGAGGCCAGAGCTGAGCTGATATTATGATATGCTGACGTGCTGGATAGACTGTTATGTTTTTCCGCTTTGATTATGTTATTTATGTTGAGACTATTATTGGGCATTGTTGCCTTATTTGGTGAGCATGGGGTTTGTCCATGCCACATGATTGTGTTATTGTCTTTTAAATTGCTGTTGTAATTAAAGTATCAGGATTTTGACCCAGGCTACGTGTTGTAGTCCTGTGGTTTTAGATACTCACTTATTATTTATATATGAGGTATTCCAGTTAGTTGTCTTGCAATTTACATACAGGCAGTATTTTATGAAATTGATTAAGTAATCAAGTTGGCTAAGGTTAATGACGTCATAATTGAATTAAAGAAAAAGTTATTCCGCATTTTAATTAAGCGTGGCTTAATACGATAGTATGTTAACAATCCGGGTTAACACGGGCTGTACTAAAGCTCCGAAGTCTCTCGAAGCAGAACCAGCAAGATGTCCAGCAATATCCTGGGTTTCGAAGAACAGTAGCTGTGCTGTGTGAACAGTGAACTATTGGGGGTTTGTGGACCCTAGATTAAGGAAGTTTAACTTCTGTAACTAATGAACTAAGTCAGAATCATATGATTAAGGGCTTATGGCTTTGTTGGAAGCCTTAAGACGTAAAACGTAAAGGAAAGGCGTAGTCTTTAAGTTGTATGCTTGTTGTGCATGAATATTGAAGGGCAACCATTACCATCAATGTGTTCAACCAGTTCGCCTTGACATTGGTTGGAACTGCCTTATATGTAGGGTATGGACCGTCATAATTGCGCTTGATTATTGTCCACATTTTGCGCACTACATCACATGGTTCAAAGCTGAAATACATTGTAATGTGATTATATTGACCAATGCAACAAAATGATTATCAACATTTACATGAAAGTGTATTGAAAAAATAACATAACAACCATTAACAATTTTTGTACTTACCTGGTGCCATCGATGCTCGGTCGTACCCATATACGATTGTCCATGGGATCTTTCTCCCCCCACCGTGGAACAAGATCCTGGATGATAGGCGGAGGTGGACCATAATATGGAGCCGCCGGTGGGGACATAGCGTGATCCTTTTTAACAAAAACAAGAGAGAAATAGCACAAATTTGACAATGATTATATTTGAACACAAATTTATTGGAATTTAAAATGTAGAATATATGCATATATTTTCAGATAACCTCATTTTCCTCTAGAGTAGAAGGTACAAACGATTCTGGTGTCTGTTCGACTACCGATGGTGGTGATTATGCATCTGGTGATGTTGTTTGCAGACGTGAAGACAATGACGTGTGGTCTTGCCCTCGACCTCTAATGGTCCCTCGTCCATATGTACATAGAGAGGAACTATCCTTGCCTCTACCCCTACCATGTGTAGGGTCAAATGCCTCCATCTGTATAAGAAACATACTTGATTAATATTTCAGTTTACCATTACAATCTCTATAACAATTGATCATCCGTGAACATGTATAAATATTATGCATCAATGAACTTGAATGGCACCCAATGTTACCCAATATGTCATTAAAATTAACAATACATCCAAAGATAAGTATATGATATGTCAAATATTACAACAATGACAACTTCAACCGACATATTA
This sequence comes from Gastrolobium villosum, assembly GCA_032173675.1. Lineage (NCBI taxonomy): Eukaryota > Viridiplantae > Streptophyta > Magnoliopsida > Fabales > Fabaceae > Gastrolobium > Gastrolobium villosum. The sequence goes on from JAVKPL010000638.1 coordinate 10,810, forward strand.
CAAGAAATATGACGACAAACAAACAATCATGATCCTACTCAATTGTGTAATGATTGTTTATAATTGGCATTTCATTCTGAATCTTCATTCAAAACTATGTCTTCTTCTTCAGTTTCCTCAGTCTCATAATCGTCATGTTGCCTTAAACTGCCTTAGTGAAAATAGCTTCCTAGTGAAGATCGGTAAATGTGCCTTCGCACTATCAGAGATTGATTACTTGGGGCAGTTGGTGAATGCACAAGGTGTCAAAGCTGATACAAGAAAGGTGGAAGCAATGATTCAATGGCCTCAACCGAGAAATGTGAAACAATTAAGAGGTTTTTTGGGCCTAACCAGGTATTATATAAGATTTGTACGTCAATATGCAACTATTGCATCCCCCTTAACGGATTTATTGAAACATGATGCATTTAAGTGGGGTGAAGAGGCTCAACAAGCATTTACAACCTTGAAGGAGGCCATGTCCACAACCCCAGTACTTGTATTACCTGATTTTGCAATTCCTTTAATGGTTGAAACAGATGCTTCATCAACGGGAGTGGGTGCAATGTTGTTACAACATGGTAGACCTATTTCCTTCTTTAGTAAGAAGATTGGTTCACGTATACGTGTTGCATCCACATATGTACGTGAGTTGTATGCTGTTGTAGAGGCTATGAAACATTGGAGGCATTATTTGTTAGGCTCTCAGTTCATCATCCGAACTGATCACCATAGTTTGAAGGAGTTGCTTTCACAAACGGTCCAAACAATGGAGCAGCAAAGGTATGCTTGCAAGCTCATGGAGTATGATTTCAAGATTGAGTACAAACCTGGAGTATCGAATACTGTTGCTGACTCCTTGTCTCGTAGTTTTGAGGATCAAACAGATGCTGCAATGTTTGTTTTATTTTCAGAACCTTCATTTCAGATTCTGGATGAGGTGCGCAATAAATGTACTGATCCTCACATTTCCACTAAAGATGGAGTTCTTTTCCACAAGCATCGTTTCCTATTGAGTTCCACTTCTGCTCTAAGGGAAACATTGATGTATGAAGCCCATTCCTCACAAATGGGAGGACTCGCAAGTATCACACGCACAATCCTAAGAATTTCTGCTTCATTTTATTGGCCAAGGATGCGTAAGGATATTACTGTATTTGTGCAAAGTTGTCCTACGTGGCATATGATTAAAACTTCTACCGCTGCACCATTAGGTCTCCTTCAACCATTGCCCATTCCCCAAGGAGTATTTGAGGATCTAACTCTAGATCTCATGAACGGATTACCTGTATCTCGCGGCTTCTCTACTATTCTGGTGGTGGTGGATCGCCTCACGAAATATGCTCATTTTGGACCATTACCACCTCATTACACAGCTTCCTTAGTGGCTAAATCGTTCTGTAATATGGTGGTAAAGTTACATGGAATCCCTCGTAGCCTAGTATCAGATAGAGACAACATTTTTCTTAGTATGTTCTGGACCAACCTCTTTCAACTTAGTGGGATAGTGTTGAAGACTAACATAGCTTACCATCCTCAAACGGATGGCCAATCAGAGGTAACGAGTCGCTATCTTGAGCAATATCTTAGAGCCTTCTGTCATGATGAAAACCAGAATTGGTTCATATATCTGGGATGGGCTGAGTTGCATGATCACACAGCCTTTCACTCTTCCATTAAAATGTCATCCTTCCAAACTCTGTATGGTAAACCTCCCATGATGATTCCTCCACTACCTGAGAGGTCTTGTTAAAATAGAAGCCATCGATACTCTATTATGTCATAGGGATGAGCTGCTGCAGCAGCTAAAGAAGCATTTAGTGGGAGCCCAAAATTGTATGAAAATACAAGTTGATCGTCACAGGAAGGATGTCAGATTGGCAGTTGGAGATTTGGTGTTGGTTAAGTTGAAGCCTTATAGTGTTGAGATATATAGTCCCACATTGGTTGGATGAACAACTAATGTGGAGTTTATAAGGCCTTGGGCACTCCCACCCTTTGAGCTAGCTTTTGGGGTGGTGTATCCCAAGATTCTTTACATATAGGCAGATGACAGTAGCTAAGCGTAGCAATCAAAAATTGGCCAAGAGATACTTTGGCCCGTTCCCAGTCAAGCGTGTATTAAGCTCAGTAGCATACCAATTGGAACTACCAGAGGGTTGTAAAATTCATCCTTCTTTCCATGTTTCAGTTCTAAAATCATTCAAAGGTGACTCTCACACACCGGTGCTCTCTATGCCAACGTTATCACTTGATAATTTTCCTGTTCAACAACCTTTATCAATATTAATGTCCAGGGAAATTATGAGGCAGGCGACCACTATTAAACAGTGGCTTGTTTCAATGGTCTAATTCACTGCCAGAAGATGCATCGTGGGAAGATGAGGCAGAATTGAGGAGCTCTTATCCTCATCTGAACCTTGTGGACAAGGTTCCTCTTGTAGGGGAGGCGAATGTTACGTTGCAGAAACCATCGAGGAACAAAGGAGCACCAAGTTAGGCCAAAGACTACTCAGTGAATATATAGGATGACATAGGGTGTTGTAAAATAGTAGATTGTAGACGGTTAAGAATGTATAGTAGTAGAGTACACGTGGTTGTAGAGGATTAAACTGGTGATACTTAGTTGGTTATGGAGTAAACCAGAAACGTGGTATATAATAAAACTCAATGTATCGAGAATTCAATTGTTCCTTTTTCATATTGTTCTCTCGATAACAATTTGATTCTTATCAGTAACATGACAAACTTTACACTCTCCATTGGAATTCCTTCACTCTATTGCATGTAGAATTATGTATCATCTCTTGTATCTCAAGATTATGAAGTGGGTTGGAGAACCATGACTTTAATTTGTTCCATTAGAAACCTACTTCAATGTAACCATATTTCCCAAGAAATGTGCAATCATGGTCATGTGAGGCGCTGCCTCAAGGGCCATATATAGGTGCTAATTAATGAAATCATTTATAGAATCTCCAACTTCAATCAAATGTTATAAAGACAATTTGTTTGAGGTTATTTGAGGAAGATGGTTGCCATGTGGAGTGATTAGCGGCAAGAAAAGAGGGTTTATTTTCTATTATTATGTTACACAACCATTGAATTTTTATTTTTTTTGGTATATATGATTAACAAAATTCATTATTGTGGTTTTAATATTATCAAGTAAATGCTGCAAAAATAATGCATCCCATCATAAGGGGGTGAAATGTTAAAATGACAGAGAATTTCCAGAGACATATTGGATCCAAGATGGAGGCTTTGTTTAAAGTAGTCTATCATTCTCTGCATTGGTTTTTTTAATCATAAAAACAAAAAAGCCTCTGATTTATATATATGACGTGGGCAAAGGTTAGTGGAATTCATTGAATATAGACGTAAGCGCTTACGTCTATATCTACACAATTCTATTGATTGGCAAGATATATTGAAGTTATCGATTAAACAAAAAAAGCCTCTGATTTATATATGATGTATATGTTTGTGGGGTAAAGGATCCTAAATTAGATTATCCTTTGGTATCAAATTTTCCTTTGTAATGAAAGTTTCTTCCTTTCCCTTTCTTTTTCTTTTCGTTTTCACACATTTAGGCATGTTGTTTTGTACAGTGAGTTTATATTTTGTTTTCTTGTCAAAGAAAAGAAAAAATATATATATTATAATTAGTGCAGTATAACTTTGTGTGTTTTTGTGTGTGCAAATGATTTGTTATTATGGACAATAATTGCCCAAAAGTATACTAAGACAACAATGTTATTGATTATAATGACATAGGCAAAGATTAGTGGAATCTATGGATTTGATCGTCACGTCTATATCTGTACTATTCTATTGATTGGCAAGATATATTGTAGTTATCAAATTCAAAACAATGTATGATTTGGTAAGAAAGGTGAGCTAATTTATAGCCCCAGAGAAGGCACATATAATATAATCATACTCTAGGATATTAGGCTTAGTTATAAATAATGAGTTTTTAGTCAAATTAAAAAGCAAAACAAGGCATTTGAATATGCATCTCTACTAATCTTTACATTATTACTAGCTTATCCTTGACCAAAACACGAAGGTGCCAAATCATTTGCCTGGTAAAATCTAGGGTAATTGGTAAGATATTCTTATGACATTATCAGTCACGTGGACATAGTGTAATGCTCAACTTTGAAAGACAATTTTTTTTTTTTGGTAAATTCTTTCAAAGACAATTTACTATGCAATCTATATATCTATCTATGTACATAATATAAAAGATTTATTTATTTATTTTTCACAATTAACATAGGACATTTTTTTTGTAATTTTTTTTTTAAATTTCTTTTAGTTTATCAATTTATTTATTTTGTTTTACTGACTTTTTATGTCTCTCATTTACATTTTTCTGGATTTTTCATGTTCTTAACGTTTCTAATTTAAATATTCTATATTTTTAAAAAAATAAATATCAATCAAAAGTGCATAGTTGATTTTTAATAAATATAAAAAAACATATATTATATTGATGTTAAATAGATAAAAATAAAAATATACATTAATATAATGTTCATTAATTACAATTTTTAATTTATTTATTAAGCCTATTCTCTTATTCCTATTTTTGCAAGTTTTAATGAACCAAAAAAATTGATTAATATATTTCAATTTTAGAACTAGCAGAACATAATTTCATTATTAGCATAACAAGTGAAATAAAAATCTTACATAGTACATAAAGAAATAAATTTTTATTTTTACTTTTAATTTAGTTTTTAATAGGGTTGAATTATTTTGTTAGGGATTGAATAATAAGTTTTTCTAATAAAACAACTAAACAATAATAAAATTTTGAGTGTTAGAAATTCAGTATTCAACTAATAGACGTAGATGTTACCTAACTATCGATAAAACTTTACTATATCATTATTTAGTCCTCATTTATTCAATATAATATTTACAGTATCACATTTTCTCTTATTTAAATGCTTAACTATAGTCAAGTTAGTGTACCCTAGAGTGTGCTTTTAAAATCATTTGGAGAAGAATTATAACACCAATAACCATTGGTTTAAGTTGTAAGAAGTTTGTTATAACACCTCGTGTTAACCCGGCTTGTTAACATGTCATCGTATTAAGCAACGCTTAATTAAATGTTATGGAATATCTTTTTTTTTCTTGTCAATTATGACATCATTATCATTACCAAGTTGAATTACTCAATTCATTATCATAAAAACAGTGCCTGTATGTAGATTGCAAGACAACCTCATAATATAGAATAAAGTGAGTATCTAAAGTCACGGATCTACAACACGTAGTTCGGACAATATCCTGATACATTATACAACTAACGTCTAAAAACAAAAAGATAAATCAATGTGGCATGGATAATCCCCATGCTCACCAAATAAGGCAACAAATCCCAACAGCAGTCTCAACTCAAATATCATAATAATGACAGAAAATATAAACAACATCCAAGACCCAGTCATGTCAGCATACAACATATATAATCAACTAAGCTCCGGCCTCCTGCCGCCAGAGGCATCAGCCCCCAAGTTACCTGAAATAAGCGTCCCCAAACGTGGGGTGAGATCTCTAAACAAGAAATCTCAGTAAGAAAAGGGGTCATCAAGGATCTTCCAAATGTTGTGGAATATCTTTTTTTTTTCTTTTCAATTATGACATCATTATCGTTACCAAGTTGAATTACTCAATTCATTATCATATAAACAGTGCCTGTATGTAGATTGCAAGACAACCTCATAATATAGAATAAAGTGAGTATCTAAAGTCACGGATCTACAACACGTAGTCCGGACAATATCCTGATACATTATACAACTAACGTCTAAAAACAAAAAGATAAATCAATGTGGCATGGACAATCCCCATGCTCACCAAATAAGGCAACAAATCCCAACAGCAGTCTCAACTCAAATATCATAATAATGACAGAAAACATAAACAATATCCAAGACCCAGTCATGTCAGCATACAACATATATAATCAACTAAGCTTCGGCCTCCTGCCGCCAGAGGCATCAGCCCCCAAGTTACCTGAAATAAACGTCCCCAAACGTGGGGTGAGATCTCTAAACAAGAAATCTCAGTAAGAAAAGGGGCCATCAAGGATCTTCCACCCCAAGCTCACTTACATGTGCAAATATACGTTCAAAGGCATTTATTCAATATAAGTTCCAAAATAGTGTAATGCAACAAATAATCATGTCATGTGTGTTATAAAAAATCTACTGATCAGAGAAGAGTGCAGGAATACGTCTATTACCCACACAGTACCAGCCCTTGCTGAACCTGCCTACAGGACCACCCCTTGGCCTCCTGTCTAAGCGTAACACCACATACATATTAAACGAGATTGCACTTAACAGCTCCATAGCATTTCAATAAATAATACATGAAAACCACATGATGCATATAAACCATCCCCCATGGGAAATTGTGGAACCAGTAATGGCTAAACCGAGGACACGAAAGCTTACCTTGCAAGCTAACAATCCAATGCCAATAGTCCACACAGCTCAAAGTCCAAACACAGGAGAATCACAATCTGATTTAGACCAACAATCATATCAATATATGTAACGCCCCGTGTATACTCGGTTTGTTAACATGTCATCGTATTAAGCTACGCTTAATTAAAATGCAGAATATCTTTTTCTTTAATTCAATTATGATGTCATTAACCTTAGCCAAGTTGATTACTTAATCAATTTCATAAAATATCGTCTGTATGTAAATTGTAATAAAACATCTAACTGAAATAACTCAACAAATAGATATAAAAGTGAGTATCTAAGTCACAGGACTACAACACATAGCCTGGACAACATCCTGATACATTGTTACAACTCATAACTAAAATAAGACATTGTCAATCAATGTGGCATGGACAAATCCCATGCTCACCAAATAAGGCAACAAGGCCCAACAGCAGTCTTAACATCAACAACATATAATAGCTGAAGCTAAAAGCATATAAACAACAGGTATATCCAGCATCCAACATGTCAGCAAATAACAACAATATCTAACTCAGCTCTTGCCTCCTGCCACTAGATGTGTCAACCCCTGGGTTGCCTGAACCTGAAATAAGCGTCCCCAAACGTGGGGTGAGATCTCTAAACAAGAAATCTCAGTAAGACAAGGGGTCCTTGAGGATCTTCCACCCTAAGCTCACTTACATGTGCAATATAAGTTCAAAAACAGTAATTTCCAATATCAGTTCCAAAAGTATACAGTGCAACAGATATTCATAACATGTGTGTTATCAACTATTCTACTGGCTAGAGAAATGCATGAATATGTCTATTACCCACATAGTAGTACAAGGAACACCGCTTGCACCTCACCCACAGCCTCACCATTTTGTATGTACCACATACTCAGGCTTACCGTATAGGTGGACACCACATGCATATCATAAAGGCACATTGCATATAATAGCTCAACAACATTTCCAAGTACAAAAGCATGTAAACACAACATGCATATAAACCATTCCCCCATGGGGTATGGTGGAACCAATCAATGGCTAAACCGAGGACACGAAAGCTTACCTTGCAAGCTCACTATCCAATGCCAAGAGTCCACACAGTTCAAGTCCAACACACAACAGATCGCAATCTGATTTAGGACCAACAAGCATATCAACATTCATAGCTCAAAGCATAAACATAAAGACTACGTTTTCCTATCACGTTTTACGTCTTAAGGCTTCCTACAAAGCCATAAGCCCTTAATCAGATGATTCTGACTTAGTTAAGTTATTACAGAAGTACCTCTTCATCACACTAGGGTCCACAAACCCACACAATACTTCTGTATGAACAGTACCTCACTGTTCCACGAAATCTCAGAATATCCGGATATATGTCGGGGGCATATTCGGATATCAATATTCCGATATCTCACTGGCCATATCCGGATATCCAGAAACCCATATCCGGATATCAATATCCGGATATTTCTCGACCACATATCCGGATATTTTGCGACAGAATGCAGATTCTGCATTTCGCGAAAATCCATCCAAATATCCAACTTTTACCGATTACAGAGGCTTAAACATGCATTTCTAGGTGTGTTAAGCATTACCCAACGTTAGGTTATCATCAAAGGTTCATTACATGCATCAAGGTTCCATTTTCAAGTACTTAAACTCAAGTACAAGGGTGATGATCATACCACAAGCTCAAAACAGAGCAAGGAGGAGCTCTCCCTTCCACTCCAAAGGTTCAGACACCAAGGTGAACGAAAATGAAGTCAGGGTTGGTCCTTTCTCACCAAATGTAGCTCCTTGAAGCTTCAAAACACCAAGACAAAGGCTCTCATCACCCAAACTCAGCAGTCCAACCTCCCTCACGCAACACAGACCCTCCAACTCAGAAAGGTGACTCTTTTCGACTTACCAAGCTAACACACTCAAGGCTAAGTGTTTAGGAGAAGGATTCAAGAAGCAAGTGGCCTTAAAGCTCAAGAAATGGAGGAGGAAATGCAATGGAACAGTAACCACAAGTAAGCTCCTCAAGAGAGTCACGTAGAGGCTGAAAGAATGTCTAAGGTTTAGTGCCAACTAATGCTTATATAGTGGTTTAAGTCATAAACGCACAGTATTAACGAAAATAGCTACGCTTAGCATTTTAATCCAAACTTAGGATTCTTAAACTACTCAATTTTACAAGAATTATCATATTTTTATATTATTTTTCGAAGCACATTTTCGGTACGCGCTTTTCCATAGCCAGTGTCAGTTCTGGCACCAGTTCTCATTATTTTAACTTGAAACTCATTTTACAAGTCTTACATATTATTCTTGTAATTATCATGCACTTAATATAATTTTCCGGGACACTTCCCCGGTACGCATTTATACTAGGTAGCAAAACCGGTATCTGCGCTTTTCGTCCGAAAAACAACTTTCATCATTATCACCCACTTACTATAATTATTAAAGCCTCATAATAATTATTATGGTCAATTATGGAATTATTTCTTAATTTTCACATTTAATTAATTAATTTCCTTAATTAGCGGTGCAGATTCTTACAATATACATTGCTCATAAGCATAACATAAAGACTACGTCTATCATTTTACGCTTTATGTCTTAAGGCTTCCCACAAAGTCACAAACCTTTAATCCATTGATTCTGACTTAGTTAAGTATTTACAGAAGTTCAACTCCATCAAAATATGGTCCACAAACCCATATCTCACAACTATCTGAACAGTACCTTACTGTTCATCGAAAATCCAGAATATCCGGATATATGTCGGGGCATATCCGGATATCCATATCTGGATATCATATCCGGATATGCATATCCGGATATCCATATTCGGATATCTATAGACCCCATATCCGGATATTCATATCCGGATATCATATCCAGATCTCCATATCCGGATATCATATCCGGATATTTCGCGACAGAATGCAGTTTCTGCATTTCGCAAAGATATCCTTCCAAGGTTGGGTTTTTAACCCATTGTAACGTCTAAGCATGCATTTTTAACCTCTTTTAAGTTCACATACAAATTACATACTTGTTTAACTCATTATACATGGCAAGACTCCACTTTTACCCATTAAAATTCATGATCAAAGGTGGTAACACTTACCCAATCTTAAAACAACAACTCAAAGTGCTCTTGGAGCTCGCAATGCAACTCCCAAGTCCAGCACACACAAGGACACGAAAATGCTACACAAAAGGTTGGTTCTTGGCACCAAAGGTCACTCCTTGGAGCTCCCACACTCAAAGAAATGGTGCTCACCACAAGGTTCACCAAACTCAGCCCCTCAACACCTAACAAACAGCCTCAACACTCAGAAACACAAGGCTTTCCTCCCACACAAGTCTCAACCACACCCACCCATAGTGTCTTGATGAAGAAATGGTAGAGAAATGAGGGAAAAGATGAAGATTTGGTGAGTTTTCAAGCAAAGGTGGCTAAGGAATGGAGGTGGCAGCAGCTGAACGTGTTACTCACGTAGGAGAAATAGTGGCACCTAGGGTTTTGTGCCTAAAAGCCATATATATAGCCCACTTAAATGAAATCACACAGTATTATCATTAATTGTTACGCTTAGTATTTTAACCCCAAACTTAGGATTCTTAACCTACTCAATTTTACAAGAATTATCATATTTTTATTTTATTTTTCGGAGCACCTTTCCGGTACGCGCTTTTCCATAGCCAATGTCATTTCTGGCACCAGTTCTCATTATTTTGACCTGAAACTTGTTTTACTAGTCCTGTATAATATTCTAGGAATATTCATGCACTAATTACAATTTTCCGGGATACTTCACTGGTACACATTTATACTGGGTAGCAGAACCGGTATATGCACTTTTCGTCCGAAAAGTGACTTTCAGCATTCTTACCCACTTACTATAATTATTAAAGCCTCATAATATTTATTAGGTTCAATTATGGAATTATCTCCTATTTCTCACAAATTAATTATTTTCCTTAATTAATGGTGCGAGTTCTTACATTTGTTCTCCTTAATTAGAAATCTCGAGAGAAAATGATCTTGGGAGAAACTGTCCCTTATAATAGATTCGACAGTGCTCGAATGGAGAAATTATTGGGATGTGCCAATTAGGGGTGTTCATCAACCGATCTAAACCGATTCAAATCGCGGTGACCGAACCGAAAAACTGATAACCGAATAAATTGAAAATCGAAAAACCAAAAAATCGAATAAAAACCGCAAATTTTAATTGGATTGGATCGGTTTTCGGATTGATTGATGAAAACCGATCCAATCCAAAATATTAATTTCCTTCTACCTACTTGGGTTTTTCCCCAATCATAGCCCAAAAATTTCTAAATTCAAGACCCATTAACTCATCAACTAATCCCAAGAAAAAACTTAGTCACATCTCATTAACAAGATTTCTTCTATGTAGATTTTCATATTTCATTGTAAAAAAAAAAAAAACTATATTATCATTTACTAATGCTTTTGTGTTTCAAAATTTCTTTTTACAAAATCAATATATACAAAAGATATTTCCACAATAATCATGAAACAAATTTTAGGATTTTCAAAAAATCAAAAATCGATATAATCCAAACCGAAAAAATTGGATTGGATCGGATTTAAAAAAAAATTAAACCGAATGGATGATTAGATGATCAAACCGAAGTGATTGGATCAAATAATTTTCGCTTTTAAAACCAATTCAATCCGGATCGCGGACACCCTAGTGCCAATTCAGATATGTTCTATTTTTTTATCCTATGTTGTTCAGTGTACGTCACGTTAAATATCTGAATGACTACTCTCTTTTATTAGTGTATTAAATGATATTACGAATTCAATGTTTTTACTTTTTGTTAAAATATAAATGTTAATAGAGTGTATTTAAAATGAATTATAAACAAATCATTAATTATAGTAAGGAGAGTTTGGAATAAATTAAGGAATATGTTATTCTGCCCATCTTTGTCTATCATTCTCCAACATTATTAGATTAGAATCTTAATTACTTTTATCTTTTCTCTCTCCTATTGAGATTCTTATCTAATAATGTTGCAGAGTGATAGACAAAAGTAAGCAGAAAAAAAGATATGTAGAATAATTTATCTCATAAATTAAAATATATTAGCCAACCAAAAAAATAAAATATATAATAACAACTTAAAAATGTTTAAATATAATTATGATTAAAAAATTATGACTTTACTTTTATGTTAATCTTTAAATGTGTAAATGAATAATAAAATGTATTTATAATTTTAATATTTTTCTCTTTTTGCAATCGTTAATAAGTAATTGCTAATAATAAATTTAGAAAAATAAATATTAAAGATTAAACTAGAAAATCACCTTTATAATCATATATTTTTAAATATTTAAAATTAATTATGTTAAGTATGTAGATAATATAATACGAAAGTTCAAATACATTTTTAATAAGATCCACCGGCGGATTCTGACATTTAAAAAAAAAAAAATCTAAGATCTACCAGAAAATCCTATTGTAAATAAGTATTGTTGCAAAATTTCTCATCATCTTCGGTAACAAGATAATTATTAAAGTCATCAAACAAAACAAAAAGAACCAATGAGTAAGAAAGTTATTTCCATATATTGAATATAGATTTGCTATATAATAACAAGGGTTATATAAGAGTTATATTGTAGGAAAAATGATTGTGTAATGTTACAGAGATTCGTTTTACATGCCTTAGTTTTTTTTTTAAATTACGGGCCTCCCAAAATGTTATGTGTGTAGGAAATTCATTTATGTCATGTTAAAGGACAAACTACAATCCCTAATAACAAACGTGTTTCATAAATGAGGAAAGCTCTTCCCATTTATGTCACTTTATCTTGGATTTTCTTTCGCTCACCCAGTGATGTATGCAGAATCATATACATAATGTGAAACTTTTTTTTTTTTGTTTGGCTGTGAGTAATTATAAAAAGTAACATTATACTAAATTGACATTTAATTTACGTTATATAGATACAAAATAAACACAAGTCTGAAGCTTAATTTTAGCAGAAGGATGGCGTCGTTCATTAATTTGGTACAATTATATTCCTCCATGCGCAAACAGACTCTTTAATGTATATCCTTTCGAGTACATCTTCATCAATTCCTTCCACTTTATCACTAAAGAGGAGAGGGGGCAGAAACAAAAGTAAAACATCATCTTTTCTTTTTCCTATCCTTTCAACTTTCGAAACCAATTTCACTGATGATTTTCTTGCAATTTGAATATAAAACTAAAACACATGTATACTTCCCATCTCACTTCCTCCTTTGTTTATCTTATCTTACTCTTTTTGTTCCTCTCTCTTTCACATTTTAAATATAAATCTTATCTTATCTTCTACACTTAAAATAATAGCTACACTAATCGTTATTGGAATATTTTATTCCTTTCCTTTGTCTTGCTTTAGTAACATGCCAAACTTTACATTATCCATTGGGATTGCCAAACTTTACATTTCCATTGGGATTTTTTTTTTTTTTTGGTAAAAGGGATTCGTTCACTCTATTACATCTAGAATTATGCATCATCTCTTGTATCTCAAGGCTATGTCAATAGGTATGAACTCGTGGGTTGGAGGACCATGACTTTAATTTGTTCTATTATAAACATACTTCAAGTGTAACCGTATTTCCCAAGAAATGCGAAATCATGGCCATTTGAGGCACTGCCTCAAGGGCCATATATAGGTGCTAATTAATGAAATCATTTAGAATCTCCAACTTCAATCAAATGGTAGAAAGGCAAATTGTTTGAGGTTATCTGAGTTAGACGGATGCCATGTGGAGTGATTAGCGGCAAGAAAAGAGGGTTTATTTTCTATTATTATATTAGACATGCATTGAAAACTTTTTCTTGGTATATATGATTATCAAAAAGCATTATTATAGTTTTAATATTATGAGCCCATTTGTTTGGGCTTCTAAAAAAAATAACTTTATTTTTTTCTATTTTAGAGGTGCTTTTTATAAAAGTTAAAGCTATTCAGATTTTTATAAAGTTATTTAATTTTTGAAAAAAATATTTAGTTTTTGACTTCTTCTTTTCTTAAAAGTTAAAATTTTTATCTTCTGAAAAAGGTAGGGTTTTGACTTTTTTTATGACTTTTATTTTTTTCAAAAGCAGACATCTAATTGAAGGAAAAAGAAAATTCATCGACCCAATGTACATGCTGCAAAAATAATGTAAAATGACAAAAAATTTCCACAGACATATTGGGTCCAAGATGGAGGCTTTGTTTAAAGTAGTCTATCATTCTCTGCATTGGTTTTTTATTCACAAAAACAAAAGGAAAATATTATTCTTATGCAACATAAGATAAATAATATCTTTTGCCTACCCATCCATTGATTTCCGTGTAATTTAATTTGTATTTTTTTTATAAGTAAGTGGATCCCATCCATAATTGTGTCTATAATAGGAGATAACACTCCCCTACAACATAAGATTATTAAAGCCCATAACAAAAAATGCCTCTGATTTATATATGATGTATATGTTTGTGGGGGTAAAGGATCCTCAATTAGATTGTCCTTTTGTATCAAAAAACTTCCTTTTCCCCTTCTTTTTCTTTTCGTTTTCACACATTTAGTAATGTGTTTGTACAGTGATTTAATATTTTGTTTTGTTGTCAAAGAAATGAAAAATATTTCAATTAGTGTAGTATAACCAATAAGAAGTATCGGTAGATACATAAACCTATCAAGACTTGATGACTCGTTTTCTTGACTTTGGTTCTTGAAGGATTGACTTTCTGCATATAAGTATGTGCAACATCCCACGAACTGCATATCAGTCTCGGATTGCATTAGACAAACAGTGATTGAAGAATTCACCCTATACTCGCCACTATGTTAGTTTTTCCAACAATGAAGCTCATTCCATTTTGGGGGCTTCTTGTAATGTGCTTTTGTGCAATGTTAATGGCCTTTTCTTCTGATGTTGCTGCTGCTTCAGCCACACTACATTCCAGAGAAGCAAATGCTTTGTTGAAATGGAAAGCCAGCCTTCACAACCAAAGCCAGGCTTTGCTGTCTTCATGGACCGGCAATAGTCCTTGCAATAATTGGCTGGGAATTGAGTGTGACGTTTCCAGGTCTGTCTCCAATATTAATCTTACAAATATTGGATTAAGAGGTACGCTTCAATGTCTCAACTTCACTTTACTTCCAAACATCCTCACTATAGATATAAGTCTCAACTCCTTGAATGGAAGTATTCCACCCCAAATTGGGGTATTGTCCAAACTCTTCTATCTCGATCTCAGTCAAAACCATCTCTCTGGAACAATTCCTTCTTCTATTGGAAATTTGACAAAGGTCATTTGGTTAAATTTGTTCTCAAATGAACTTAGTGGGTCAATACCATCCACAATCGGTAACTTGATTAAGTTGGAGACCGTTAGCTTTCATACAAACAAACTCTCAGGACCAATTCCTTCCACTATTGGTAACTTGGTTAACTTAAAAACAGTTAAACTTGCTATAAACAGCCTCTCTGGACCAATTCCTTCCATGATTGGAAATTTGACAAAAGTCAGTGTGTTATATTTGTTCTCAAATGATCTCACTGGACCAATACCACACTCAATTGGTAATTTGGTTAATGTGGAATCAATTGAACTTTCTGGAAATAAACTCTCTAGACCAATTCCTTCCATGATTGGAAATTTGACAAAGCTCAATATGTTATCTTTATACTCAAATGAATTCACTGGACCAATACCACCCTCAATTGGTAATTTGGTTAATTTGCAGAGAATTTACTTTTCAAAAAATAAACTCTCAGGACCCATTCCTTCCATGATTGGAAATTTGACAAAAGTTAGTTTGTTATATTTGTTCTCTAATGACCTCACTGCACCAATACCACCCTCAATTGGTAATTTGGTTAATTTGGAGAGAGTTGACTTTTCAAAAAATAAACTCTCAGGACCCATTCCTTCCACTATTGGAAATTTGACAAAGGTCACTTGGTTATATTTGTCCTCAAATGAACTTGCTGCACCAATACCACCCTCAATTGGTAATTTGGTTAATTTGGAGAGAGTTAGCTTTCAGGAAAATAAACTATCAGGATCAATTCCTTCCACTATTGGAAATTTGACAAAGGTCACTTGGTTAAGTTTTTTCTCAAATGAACTTGCTGGGTCAATACCATCCTCAATTGGTAACTTGATTAATTTGGAGGTAGTTAGCTTTCAGGAAAACAAACTCTCGGGACCAATTCCTTCCACTATTTGTAACTTGGTTAACTTAGAAATAGTTAAACTTGCTGCAAACAAACTCTCTGGACCAATTCCTGCCACTATTGGAAATTTGACAAAAGTCAGGGTGTTATCTTTATACTCTAATGAACTCACTGGGCCAATACCATCATCAATTGGTAACTTGATCAATTTGGAGTTAGTTAGCCTGCAAACAAACAAACTCTCAGGAATAATTCCTTTCACTGTTGGAAATTTGACAAAGGTCGGATTATTATCTTTAGCCTCAAATGAACTCAATGGGAACATTCCAATAGAAATGAACAGCCTTACTAATCTGGAAGTTTTGAGGTTACATGAGAATCATTTTATTGGTCATTTGCCTTACAACATTTGCGTTAGTGGAAAGTTGGTAAACTTTACTGCTTTCAATAATTATTTCATTGGCCCCGTTCCAAAGAGTTTGAAGAATTGCTCTAGCCTAATAAGAGTTCGGCTTCAAAAAAACCAACTGACTGGGAATATAGTAGATGATTTTGGTATATATCCAAAATTGGACTACATCGAATTGAGTGACAACCATTTTTATGGTCACCTTTCACCAAATTGGGGAAATTGCTATAGCCTCACAAGCCTCAAGATCTCCAACAATAATTTATCAGGTGTCATACCACCAGAACTAGGCGAGGCAATCAACTTACATGAACTTGACTTATCTTCAAACCATCTCACAGGAAAAATCCCAAATGAGTTAGGTAAATTGACTTCATTGATCAAACTCTTGATAAGCAACAATCATCTTTCAGAAAATGTTCCCGTGCAAATAACATCATTTCCTGAACTAGATACCTTGGAGCTTGCAGGGAACAATTTAAGTGGCTACATCACAGAGCATCTTGTAAGGTTGCCTAAGTTGTTGAACTTAAATTTGAGCCAAAATAATTTTAAAGGAAATATTCCTATTGAGTTTGGCCAATTCAAAGTTCTTCGAAGTCTTGATCTTAGTGGGAATTTTTTGGGTGGAACAATACCATCTGTTCTTGGACAGCTGAAATACTTAGAAATATTGAATCTCTCGCATAATAGTCTTTCAGGTGTCATTCCCTCTAGCTTTGATGATATGTTAAGCTTGACATCTGTTGATATATCATACAACCATTTAGAGGGTTCACTTCCAAACATTCTAGCCTTTCATAATGCTACAATTGAAGCTTTGAGAAATAACAAAGGCTTGTGTGGCAATATCTCTGGCTTAGAAACTTGCCCTTCAGCAAATGGCAGATCTCATCATCATAAGACTAACAAAGTCATATTGATAGTTCTACCCCTTACTTTGGCCATTCTACTGCTTGTATTACTTGTTATAGGAGTCTTGTATTGTCTTTGTCGATCTTCAAGCACAAAAGAAAACCAGACTGTAGAATCACAAGCTAAAAATCTATTTGCAATATGGAGTTTTGATGGGAAAATGGTGTATGAGAACATTATTGAAGCCACAGAAGAATTTGACAACAAATATCTCATTGGGGTTGGAGGTCATGCAAGTGTTTATAAAGCAGAGTTGCTCACCGGTCAAGTTGTTGCTGTGAAGAAACTCCATCTAGCACCAAATGAAGAAATCTCCAACCTTAAAGCTTTAACAAGTGAGATCCAAGCTTTGACAGAAATTCGACATCGTAACATTGTCAGGTTATATGGTTTTTGTTCTCATTCACGATACTCATTTCTGGTTTATGAGTTCTTGGAGAAGGGTAGTGTGGAGATGATTTTGAAAAATGATGAACAAGCTATTGCATTTAATTGGCATAGGAGGGTGAATGTGGTTAAAGATGTAGCTAATGCTTTATGCTATATGCACCATGACTGCTCGCCTCCAATTGTTCATCGAGATATATCAATCAAGAATGTTCTTTTGGATTTGGAATATGTGGCTCATGTCTCTGACTTCGGAACTGCTAAGCTCCTCAATCCTAATTCATCCAACTGGACCTCATTTGCAGGCACCTTTGGATATGCTGCTCCAGGTTAATTCCCTCTCTTTGTGAACTAATTAATGATAGAATGATTTTTGTAGTTTGTCTTTGGTAGTCATTTGTTAACATAACTAGTTAATTATTATCTACAAAAATCATTTTTGTTTATGTATTCCTATTTTGCACATGATAACTCTTTTAATTTGGTGCAGAATTTGCGTATACAATGGAAGTAAATGAAAAATGTGATGTGTATAGTTTTGGAGTATTAGCATTGGAAATACTTTTTGGAAAGCACCCTAGTGATGTCATGTCTTCTTCATGGATTGTTGTGGTCTCAACAATTGATAATATATCGTTGATGGATAAGTTGGACCAACGGCTCCCTCATCCTGTGAATCCTATTGTGAAAGATGTATTATTGATTGCAAGGATAGCAATTGGTTGCTTGAATGAAAGCCCACGCTCTCGCCCTACCATGGAGCAGGTTGTTAAGAAGCTTGTAATGTCAAAGCGATCTTCAGTGGATTAGTTCTAGATAGCCGCACAACTATAGCCGCAAGTTTGTAGTTACCAAATTTCCTTAAAATCTCTTGTTCTTCTATGTTTTGTGTTGTAAACTTTTGTTTCTTCTACCTATTTTGTATTGTAAGTGATTTTAATTTTGTTGTTTTTGAACTTTAGACGACACCCACTAAATTGTATGTTCAAATCTTAAGAAATTATCGTTTCAATTACTCTCTACTGTCATCTTCATTTTAAAATTACTTCAAACTTGATAATAGCAAGTTTTTTCAAGTTTTTTCGAATTTTAATATATATAAGACTTTGGGTAACTTAGACATGAAGTACAGATAGATGCAGCATAAGACATCTCTGAACCAACAAACCGAGAAAAAAATGTCAGAAATATCTTTCATAATATTTTTTCTTAATTTTAACAGAAATGTTCTTTACAAATACATTATCCCTACACAGATTATCAGGAAAAAAAAAACTAACAATAAAAATATTTTTACTGTTGCTAAGGATTATTTGTGGGGAAAATAAGACAGAGAAAAGAAATATATTTTTTGGCCCGGCAATGAAAGAACTTTACATTTATAATTTCTTTACTGGGAACTTTTTTGATTGATCCTTTTAATATATTTACGGATAACACTAAATTGACAAAATTGATATTTAATTTACATTTTAAATGATACAAATAAACAAAATTAAAAGACCAGTCTCCTTTCAAATACATCTTCATCATCAGTCTCCTTCCACTTTAGCACTACAAAAGGAAAAGAGGTAGAAACAAAAGTAAAAGATCATCTTTTATTTTTGAGTAAATACCATTTTCGGTCCTCAGCAAATTTTTACGATACCCGCTTTAGTCCCTAGCAAATAAAAGGCTAATCGTGGTCTCTAAAAAATTCAAAGTGGACCCATTTTAGTTCTTTTGAGGGACTAATATAGGTTTTTTTTTGAATTTGTGAGGACCACGATTTCAACTAAATAGGTCCATTTTAAATTTCT
This sequence comes from Gastrolobium villosum, assembly GCA_032173675.1. Classification (NCBI taxonomy): domain Eukaryota; kingdom Viridiplantae; phylum Streptophyta; class Magnoliopsida; order Fabales; family Fabaceae; genus Gastrolobium; species Gastrolobium villosum. The sequence goes on from JAVKPL010000638.1 coordinate 30,008, forward strand.
TAGGACCATGAATAGTTTTTTTATTTGTTAGGGACTAAAGCGGGTATCATAAAATTTGCTGAGGACCAAAAATGATATTTACTCTTTATTTTTCCTTTCCTTTCAACTTTCAAAACCAATTTTACAGAGATTTTCATGCAATTTGAATACAAAACTAAAATACATGAATACTTCCCATCTCACTTCCTCCTTTATTTATCTTATCTTACTCCTTTTATCCTTCTCTCTTTCACATTTTCTAGGTCTGCAGTGAGCAATGTTGTTGTTCTTCACTTAAAATAATAGCTACACCAATCGTTATTGGAATATATATATATATATATATATATATATATATATATATATATATATATATATATATGAGTTTATCATCTATCATTTAACATGATCAGAAAATTTTTCCTACACTCACAACATTTTGTGGGGCACGCAGCAAAAAAAAAAAAAACTCTGGCACGCAAAACAAATCTCTATAACATTACACAATCACTTTTCCTATAACATAACTCTTATAAAACCCTATATATATATATATATATATATGATCATGATTATTTTATACCAGTGTAAATTACACTCTTAATCTTGTCTGTTAATTTCATTTATATCTAAAGGCTCAATTTTTTTAATAACATAAGTCATTGGATACAAGTGTAATCTAGTGTACTTCTAAAAATATATAATATAATTTGTAAAAGTTTATAAATATAATTCTCCCTATATATATATATATATATATATATATATATATATCAAGCTGTTTGGGATAATTTTATATATATAAATCATAACCGTACAAAGATGGATCAATGATGATAAAGGAAGAGAGAGAAAAAGAGAATCATAACCATTCAAAGGTGAATCAATAAATATAAGAAAATAAATAATCAAAACGATGTAGTTTTGGGGTTGCCGGAGATAAAATTATCTCCGGCAGCTTGAGAAATGTTTTTCCCTGTATATATATATATATATATATATATATATATATATATATATATATATATATATATATATCCCTATATATATATATATATATATATATATATATATATATATATATATATATATATATAGGGATACCCTTCCCTTCTAGGAATATATATATATATATATATATATATATATATATATATATATATTCACTCTATTACATGTAGAATTATGGATAATCTCTTGTATCTCAAGGCAATGCCAATAGGTATGAACTCGTGGGTTGGAGGACGATGACTTTAATTTGTTCCATTATAAATTTTAGTTGGAATGATGGTAATTGGAGTGAAAAAAAATTCAATTACTATGTTTGATGGGAGGAAAATGAACAAAATCCCAGCAATTTTTTTTCCCATCATTCCCCATTTCAACTACACAAAGCTAAAAAACTATCCCACCCAGGCCATGGTATTTATTTTTTCTCATTAACTCGGATTCTGAAGAAAACATTTTGAGACCAAAATACCTTGCTGGAGATTGGTACTTGGAGGCTGGAGATCAGGAAAAACCACAACCACAAATAAGGCATGGAGAGCCGGAGATTGATAAGAACCACAACCTCAACCACAACCACCGTTCTAACAATTGCGAAAAAAGTCTAACGATTTGTACTTGTAGGCTGGTGTAGTATATAGATTTATATGTATTTCTTAAACCATATACATGTATCTAACTTGTTTCTCTTTCTGTTGACTTTGGTGGGCTGATTCGTATATTGGTTTTGATCTGTAAATGTCTGTGGGCCAAAATGTCATCCAAGCCCATTATGGTTCTCTCTCATATCAGCTGAAGTTGGGCCCTTGTCCACTAAGCAACACATCTAAAACGGTGACGTTTTAGTGTGACGGTTTTGTGGTACATTTGCCCCTTTGTGCTGAGTGTGAGTCATATCATTTTTGGGATATTTTCTGATGAACCTTCTGGAAAGAAAAGGCTCTGCTAGGGTTTTCAGTTTGAGTGTGTTTGAACAAACACTGAGCGAAACACTACGAATTAGGGTATGATGCTTTGATGAATCTTGTTCATCTCAACAAGACGGTTACTTTGATCGGTGCAATTTTGTGATTGGTGTTTAAACGGTGGAGAAGATAATCTGCAAGGTGGTCCTGTGAAGCTCGTGTGTTCAGCTTGGAGGTCCTGACATAGGAACTACGTTTCCTATGCTATATTGCGAAGATTGGGAAGTCTCCTTCATCTTTATAATATCTTTTATTGTTTACCGTTTCTAATCTTGAGAGTTAACTCAAGATCTGTTAGTCTTGTTGTTAAATTTCTTAAGAAGCTTAGGTTCTTCAAGTGCATGTTCTGTATAGCTCTTATTGTATACTGTGAGCCTCTATTTTTCTTGCTGATCTTGAATAAACTGCATATCAGAGGGTGTTTAACCCTCTTTAGGCCCCAGGACGTAGGAAACTCACTAATACTGAGTTTCTGAACCTGTAAAATTCTGGTGTCATCTTCTTTATGCTTTCTTTTAGTATTCTTGTTTTGGTACTTCGTTTATTGTTTGCGAAATTTGTTCCCAAAGTTACAACAAGTGGTATCAGGAGCTTAGGTTCCATTTCTCTTTCTGTCCTATTCCTGTGTCTGTCTTTCTACTTTCCCCCTCTTCCATTCGGTTTGCTTGCTCGGTTGTGGAGGTTCGGCACGATGGGCATCACTAAGCTGGAGGTGGAGAAGTTTGATGGGAGAAGTGATTTTAATATGTGGAAAATTAAAATGAAGGCTGTGTTGGTTCAGCAAAAATGCGAAGATGCTATTGGAGCCGAAAAAGACCTGCCTGAAACCTTGACACCAAAAGAAAGGAAGGACCTGCTATCTTTAGCCCATAGCCTTATAGTTGTCAATATCTCTGATAGTTGTCTTCGCCCCTGATGGTATCAAAGCCTCGTGTCCCGGGTTCGATCCTCGCCGCCCCCCACTTTCTTTTAAGTGGAATTTCTTTGTTACCACATGTAGGTGGGCCTGTGCATTGTCAATTCTTCAAGCCCAATGGGCTCTCATGTAAGAGGGCGTGTTGAGATATATAAAATCATTAATGTAACCTCACCCAACAACTTAAGCTTTTAGGTTGAATTCGTTCTTTACGGAAAGATAACAAAAAACTATATGCTCACGAAAACCTCATCTACTATGACATATCTCACTCACTCCCTTAAGTATTGGAGCAATTCAACCCCATATATATAGGTAAAATTTTATATCCAAAATTTTTGTGACAACTTTTCTCCATGAAAAAAGGCTTTCTATTTTGCAAGAATTAAAATTTTACTGCTTTAATACTCAACTTTTTCTTGAATTCATAATCCGGCAAACTGAGTAGGATAACAATTTCTTCCAGTTTTTCTTGTTCAACGTGATTTAGAAACAGAATCTTCATAAAGATAAGGAGAACCGATCGTAAAGAACCTATGGATTGGAAAACTAATTTAATGCTGTAGAAACAAGACTTCTCTTACTCAATTCCCAATACGTATTGCTCTATGCAAGTATAAAACTCAATTCCAAAGAGGTTTGCATAAAGACATAAACAACCTTCTGCATCTTCGAAATACCAATGTGTATAAGGGGATGAAGGATTAAAATGCAATGGAGTTTCTCTGAAAGGAAAAGAAATAATAGAGAGTACAGTCTGTACAGATACCTCTGATGAAGTGCAATTAAGACAATCGATTACTTTGTTCTATTATTCTCTTCAATATTTTAGAAGACATTAAGCATAAAAGAATCTCACCAAAACTAAATGGTTGCGAATGGACTTGTTAGAGAATGAGCAAACCACATAAGTACAGACTTGTTAGTTTCTGAGCAGCCATGTCAATAGTCTTTATCTTCTTATCCTATGAGTAGGATAATGTATTAGAAACTAACACCACGGCAAACAAGCTGACCGCTGAGCCAAGTCGGCCCTTCAAACTAAAAGCACAGAATATGTGAATAATAAGTGATAATCTTGTCAAATTGACACATGCACAGCCATGACTTTCATGTGAGCATCACTGTTAACAAACATGTATTTACCTGCCCAACTGTGACAACAGTCTCAAATGTCAGATCCACACCCATGTCATAAACGGTTTCACATTGTGAAGCCCTTTGAAGATGTTGCTGCAAAATTTTATAACCATTATCTGCTATCACTACATCACGATGCACCCCAGGAAAGTGTATGAAAAAAGGATTATGTTAATTATATAGGAAATCATTCAATGCCATAAAAGTAGCCCTGTGCATGGTCACGTCGGGTCAGGTTTTTGTGCCGACTCTATCCAAATTGGTTTTTATAAGTTAGGTATTTTGACCCGACCCGCTTTATTTTGATCCAAGTCAGGTCTGACTTTGTTTGGATTTTTTTGGTTCAGAACCGGATCGGATCTGATTTGAATTGGTTTCTGAAGTGGGTCAAATCCGACTTGACCCGTTTTTTACTTGGTTTCGTTTCAAAATTTCGTCGAAATTTTTACGTTGCAAACGACAAAATTTTCGTCACAAAATTATTTTTTGGTCGGAATATTTTTTATCAAAAAACGACAAATTTTTTTCTCTAATGAAATTTTTTACTAAAATAATTTTTCTATTGCAATTTAATTTCCGTCAAAAGTTTTGACGCAAATGATTTTCTCCATCAAATATTTTAAACGAAAAAAGAATTCCGTCAAAAATCTTGACGGAATTTTTTTCGTTCAAAATTTCGATAGAAATGTGTTCTGACGGAAATTTCAACGGAAAATGTTTGGAGGAAAATGTTTCATTCGAAACTTTCGACAAAATTTTAATTCTCTAAAGAATTTTGACAGCATATTTTTTCCGTCAAAATTTCTTATCGAAATATATTTTGACAAAAAATTTTACGAAATCTTTTGATAGAATTGTTCCGTTGAAAATTTTGATGAAAATGTTTTTTACCAAAAAACTTGACGAAAATATTTAGCCGAAAATTTTCGATGGAAATGTGTTTCGCTAAAAATTTTGACGAAATTTTTTTTTGTCAAAAAATTTAACGAAAATGTTTCTGTCGAAAATTTTCACCGAAATTTGAATTCTGTAAAGAATTTTGATGAAATTTTTTTTCGTCAAAAAGTTTCGATGGAAATTTGTTTCGTCGAAATATTTGATTGATGATTATGTTTTTTTGTGAAATATTTTGACGAAATTTAGATTCCGTAAAACAATTTGACAAAATTTTTTTTCGTCAAATTTTGTTACAGAAATTTTTTCAGTCATAAATTTTGATGAAAAATATTTTTCGTCATAAATTTTTGCAAAAGTCTTGAAGGAAATATTTTCCGTAAAAATTGTTGACGTAATTGTTTTATGTGAAAACTTTTTTTTTAATGTAATTGTGGTTTTTTTTTTTCACATAATGGGTATGGGTCAAGTTATGGGTCAATGAATCATTATTAAAACAAGTCAGGTTTAAAACTAACTCAAATAAAAGTGAGTCAGTAGGTAAACCAGGTCAAAAAAAAAAAAAAGCATTTATGAGTCATTTTTTTTTTTGCACACTCCTACATAAAAGTAATATTGGGTTCGCTGTGGTTATTGTATTATACCAAATAATTTGAAGACCGGAAATGTGATAACCATATAAAATAAGCACGTAATCATCAAATGACAAAACTCAACAAAACGGACTTAATCTAAATAAATTTATAGACACTTCCAGGCAAAGCATAGGCACCTTAAAATTGCAGATTTCATGGGGCCTCTATCTGGCATCTACGAAAACTGGTCCATAGAGAACAATGTTCAGAGTTAGCTGGGAATTAATGAATGGTTCAAAAGGTTTTTCCTTTCAAGTAACAAATTAGGATCAAAACAAAAATGATAGTTTATATTTGTTTCGAGTGCTGTTGAGATATATAAAACCATTAAAAAGTCCTCACCCACCAGCTTAACTTTTAGGTTGAATTAATTCTTTACATGGTATCAGAGCCTCGGTGTACCGGGTTCGAACTTCACTGCCCCCCCCCCCCCCCACTTTCTTTCTAGTGAAATTTTTTTCTTCGCACAGGTAGGTGTTGAGATATATAAAACCATTAAAAAACCCTCACCCACCAGCTTAAGTTTTTGGGTTGAATTGGTTCTTTCATTTTCTGCCTTTGTCACCTTGATTCTTTAAGGTGGTGGGACTGCTTTTAGAGCAATTCAGGGAAACTAAAAATTAAAATCCTAATGTCTTTTGCATACAGAAAAGCTGCTAATATTTTACATTTTGAAATTATTGTTATATGCCTGTCACACACTACTTCTGTAAAATTAATGAGAAAATCTGAACTTCGAGTGCATAGGTTCAATCAAACCAAATAAACGTTGCCTTCGCCTGAATCACATTCGCCAGACAAGTACATAACCAACCAACCAATTGGCCATTGCATTATCGATATGAGTTATCAAGTAGACAAATGAAATAATGAAGAATTGTGATTTGTTTTGGCATCAATGAATGTCTTCCTGTACATTTTGAATCCAGTAGTACTTGTCAATTGGTAGGCAATACTACACTATTTCCTAATTTTAGTCATTAGCCATGAGAGAAAGGTAAGGTAAAGTTAAAATTTATTTTAATGTTCAACAGAATCAGAACAAAGTGGAAAATTTCAGTTTCCTATTATTCAATCTTAGAAAGGACAACCAAACTTTGAAAACTTTGTTGACGTGTCACTTCCTCCTTAAATCTCAGCTTTGTATTCACATTGGAGATAGTTTGAAAAGTTACTTCTTTTGGAAATGTTTTTTTATTTCGTAAATAAAAAATTCTAAAAAAAAGAGAGTTTGTTTTAAATCATTATAAAATACTTGGTGGCAGACAGCTGTATTAATGATGTTCTCAATTCAAAATTTAAAATTGAAATTTGAAATGAGTGGGAAGAATAATTCAAAATATATAGTGGAAGACACATGTATTAATGACCCACTACTTTCTGCATGGGTCTTTGGTAACAGTTACTTAGGAAACCTGTGCCACGTGTCTGTTCCTCTTTCAATTTCAGATTTGCTTTCACACTACAAATTTAAAATTTTTCCTTCTTTGGTAATTCAGGGAATAAAAAAATTATAATCTGGATTCAAAATCGATGGACACCATTTGCTGTCTAAAATCAATGGTGCAGATTTGTTCTCATTTTTATTGGGACACAGCTCATTTTCAAATTTTAAATGTTGGAAAGAAAGAGAAAATTTTAAATTTCAAAAAACTGACAACTTAATAAATGTTCACCTACTTTTTCCATTGAAATTGTTAAACATTTAAGAAAACCTACACGTCTTCTCATTTTGTTTAGTCGTTCCACTTTCGTAATATCATCTTCTTCTTTCTCCTATCCGTAGTTTTATTTATTTTTCCAACTTCCATATCAGTGCAAAAACACATCCTTTTTCTTTCTGAGATCCAGCAAAGTGAGGGCCAGCAAAGACAATACCCATGGCAGTACCCATTGGACCTCGCTCCGGATGGATCGATCTTCCATTACATGAATTTGACGCACACCTGGTGAAAGGGAAAGCCCCCTTCTTTGATCTGAGATCTCACTGTAATCGCATGATAGAGAGACTAGCCTTCAAAAGTCCTTAAGAAAGTCTCCCGTTCTTCGTCGTTCTCTTATCGTGCAGAATTAATCAAATTTTTCTCATTTTTTGTTGTTCTTTTTGCATCTTATAGTGTTCCTTTACGTTTTGCAGATTAAATCGAGTTTGAGTGGATATGCTTAGAAGCATTAGAATCTCTGATTTCTTTAAGATATTCTTCACGCCATTTTTTTGAGTGTATATGGTTATCTCCTCTTTCTTCCATTTTTATTATTATTTTTCAATAATTTCTTCACGCCATTTCCACTTCCTTTTTAAGCTTCAATTAAAGTTGTAATGTGCAATTGCTCTTTCTCTGTTTTTTTTTTTTGATTTGCAGACCGAGTACAAAATATGGATTCAGATCCTGTTGCTACTTTCCAGGTTCATGAATATTTAAGACGGAAGGTGACTAATTTTTTAGAAGTTTGGATGAATACGAATGCATCTGAAGCATTTATGGTACCATGTAATGAAATGTCCAAGCTTTTTTTTAAACCTTTGTCAGCTCCGTTATTTATATGAAAATGATTCCATCTTCGATAAATTTTAGTGTTGTCTTTATATATGTTTAACTGCTGAATTCTTTATACCATAATTACGAACCTTAGATGCATGTTTTAATCTGAAAAGTTGTATTCCTTTATATTAATTTTTGGAATGGTAAATTGATCTTTTTCCATTACCAGAGAGCTTGGAATAAACCTGTGTTGGACTGTGTGGGGCTACTAAACCAAATAAATGGTTTATTTCCTAATTTTCTCAGTGTTTCTCACATAATTCTAATATCTCTAACATATGATATTAACAAAATCAATATATTCAATTTTATGTGTTGGCAGTTAAGACTGGTCGCCCTGGCTACCGTGTCACTAAGCAATATGATCCTGACACTAAGCAACGATCTCTCCTCTTCCAGGTTTAGTTATTATTTATTTAATTAATTTTGCACACTGAATACTCATTTTAGTTGAGTTATAAAAGGTAATGATATAGTATTAGTTAGTAGCATTAGTTCTTGAATGAAAACAGAAGATTACAACTCAAGTTTAGTTGATGGAAATATTAATTTCTTTTGTGTTGTTAGTTATTTGATGACCAATGTACAGGACTACAAATTGTGATACTCATGGATAATAATATAAAGAATTTTTTTTATAATATCCTTTGTGTCAGGCATTGTTTTGGATTCATAAAGTTGGGATAAGGAAGAAATAGAAGTTATAGGTATTTTTTTCTCTTTTCATTTTGTGGACAAGATTATGTAACTTGATTAGGGGTGACAAAAGTTTATAAATTTGTTATCCTGCTTATATCATTTAAACAATTAAACAAGGTACAATAATTTTTTTATTTCAGTTGTGTTGATTCTTAATTTTTAGCAAACCAAAGATACCCATAGGGGTTATCAGGGGGTAATTTGACCAATATAATATATAGTTAGGAATCTTGGACATAACTTTTAGCTTTTAGGAATTAATATGACTGAATGTGTATCTTTTATCTTTCATAGAATAGTTATACTTTTTACTGTCTTTTGCATCATCTTCTTTAAACGGTTCATTTTCCCTTGACCGCAGTTTTCTCAACTTTTATTCTTCTTAGCTTATGTGATAATATCATTTTTTATAAAAGAGTTTCTAATCTATTAATTTAGATTGAATATCCAGAGATTGAAGACCTCACGAAGCCAAGACACCGATTCATGTCTTCCTACGAACGGGTTCTCTCTCTCTCTCTCTCTCTCTCTCTCTCTCTCTCTCTCTCTCTCTCTCTCTCTGTTATGAAGTCAAAGTTACATGCTGTCTTTATATATGTTTAACTGCTGAATTCTTTATACCATAATTACGAACCTTAGATGCATGTTTTAATCTGGAAAATTGTATTCCTTTCTATTAATTTTTGGAATGGTAAATTGATCTTTTTCCAATGCTATCTCATTGCCAGAGAGCTTGGAATAAACCTGTGTTGGACCGTGTAGGGCTACTAAACCAAATAAATGGTTTATTTCCTAATTTTTTGGTATTACCATTTTTTAATTGGAAGGTGATTATTCTTAAATGGTTTATTTCCCTTGCATATCTTATGGTTTCCTTTTATACATGTATTTTTTTAAGAGGTGGTGGTTTTTGCAAATTGTGTAACCTGTCTCCGCAACTTCAGGAATTCGTTGGAGCACCAGAAATGGCTAGGACTGAGGTATACTTTCTTTCTTTTTCTTAATTTTTTGGTAAAAATAAATGGTAGTAAAGGTAGGTTACCCCATTGCTATCAGTCAAGAATGCATAGAATTTCTATAAGAGTGAGTATATAATGTAATTCTGTTTCTGGCCTTATAGCATCTATTTATCATGTTGGCCTTAGGTTGTTAAGCAATTATGGGCCTATATTAGGGAGAAAAATTTGCAAGACACAAACAATAGGCGAAATATCATTTGCGATGAACCTTTGCGTGCCCTTTTTGGTGTCCATTCAATAAACATGTTCCAAATGAATAAAGCATTGTCAAAGCATATCTGGACATTGGATTCAAATGATGGTAAGCTTCTGCAACCCTACCCTCACTAATTTTTATGTTATTTTCAACTCAGATGTTGGATCTCCTTTTAGATTATCATTTTTCATTTTATTTTTTAGACAACTAATCCTTTTTTAATTTTCGCTGTATTTTTTTCTTCGTGCACCAGATCCCTTTACATATTTTTTTTTCGCTGTATTTTTGAGGAAGATTTCTTGTCCTTCCACCATATTTAATGCACAAGAATAAGCATGATGGACAACTAGTATTAGATGGACGCATGACTCTTTCTTCTTCAAGTATCTGGACAGGACATAATACTCGGTGTTGTCGATTTGGATAAAATATTTTCCTCCGAACGCAGGATTCTCATATAAAACATGCTCCTACATAATATATTAAAAAAACAAATCACTGCATTTACAGAATAGAAATATGAAAAAATTAAGTTAATCATTTATGGTGCCAGACAACTTATTCAGTGTCCCACTGATTTGTACATTGGAATTACTAAGCTCTTTTAAATGCTTTCTGCAATGAAATTGCTCACTCTTTTGAAATTCGACTTCTGATTTGATTTCAAATTTTGGATTTCAATTTTAAATTTCAAATTGTAATGATGGGAAAGGATTTGGAAATGAAAAATTAAATAAATAATAATTTTTTAAAAATCGAAAAAACAAAAGAAAATGGAAAAATAAGTTAATCATTTATGGTGGCAGACAACTCATTCAATGTCCCACCATTTTTTACATGAATATTTGTTAACCCTAATAATGTTGCATAAAAAAAATTAAAAAAAATTGTAAAAAAACAAAATTATTTATATTGTAAAATAAATTCAAAATCTGGAAATAAATTAAATAAAAAATTATGTGAACTTCATATGTGGAAAAAGAATTCAACATTTAATATTTATGTAGTGGAAAAAGATAGATATAATAAATTTGAATTTAATATAAAATTATAGATTAAACAATAAAATATTTAAAATAATAAAAATAAATTTATATTCGATAAAAATTATTTAGAATTCCAAATTTAAAAGAAAAAATAAGAAATGGCGTAATTTATACTTTACTAAAAATAAATTAAAATTTTAACATAAAATTTTTAAATATACATGTATAACCAATTAAAATAATATACATGTACTTTTTAAAATTATATTTAACATAAACAATTTAAATATACATGTATAACCAATAAAAAAATATATAAAAATCATAAATTAAAATAGAAAAAAATTATATAAAAATATGTATAATTAATATAAAAAGTCTTAAATTTAAATAAAAAATGACAGTTAGAGGTGGAAAACCGGGCTTGGCCCGTAGGGCCGGCCCTCCAATATATTTTTATAATTCAATTAAAATTTTATCCTTCTTCTTTATAATTAAATTACTAAATCTGATTTTAATTTTTGTAAATATAAATTTGTGAAATTCCTAAGATTAACGACACTAATACTTGCAAAAAATAATTATTTATATAAAATGCTGAAGTTAGAGATGGAAAACTGGGCTCGGCCCGTAGGGCCGGCCCACCAATAAATTTTTATAATTCAATTAAAATTTTATCCTTCTTCTTTTATAATTAAATTACTAAATCTGATTTTAATTTTTGTAAATATAAATTTGTGAAATTCCTATGATTAACGGCACTAATACTTGCAAAAAATAATTATTTATATAAAATGCTGAAGTTAGAGATGGAAAACTGAGCTCGGCGCGGAGGGCCGGCCCGCCAATATATTTTTATAATTCAATTGAAATTTTATCATTATTCTTTTATAATTAACTTACTAAATCTGATATTTTTTTTTTTGTAAATACAAATTTGTGAAATTCCAAAGGCTAAAGACACTAATCCTTGCAAAAAATAATTATTTATATAAAATGCTGACAGTTAGAGGTGAAAAACCGGCCTCGGCCCGGAGGGCCGGCCTGCCAATATATTTTTATAATTCAACTGAAATTTTATCCTTATTCCTTTATAATCAAATTACTAAATCTGATTTCAATTTTTGTAAATACAAGATTGTGAAATTCCAAAGACTAACGACAAAAATCCTTGCAAAAATAATAATTATTCATTATTATTTTTTAAATATGATGGTAATAAATGAAAGTCCATCTCTGAGATAAAATATCAAAACCTAAATGTGACGATAAGAATCTTTTTTGTGAATAAATATAAGATTTTATTGCATGCTGATAGTTAGAGGTGGCAAACTAGACTCGGCCCGAAGGGCCGGCCCACCAACACTTTTTTATAATTAAATTAAAATTTCATCATTCTTCCTTTATAATTAATTCCTAAATCTGATTTTAATTTTTGTAAATACAAATTTGTAAAATTCAAAATACTAATGGCATAAATCCTTTCAAAAAAATAATTATTTACATAAAATGCTGATAGTTAAATGTTGCAAACTGGTCTTGGCCCAGAGGGCCTGCCCGCCCCACCTGCCAACACGTTTTAATAATTAAATTCCTAATTCAGATTTCAATTTTTGTAAATACTAATTTATAAAGTTTCAAATACTTAGACACAAATCCTTGTAAAAAAATCATTTATTATTATTTTGTAAATATAATTGTAATAAATGAAAGTTCATCTATGAGATAAAATATAAAAACCTAGACCCAACTATAAAAGTTTTTTATTGAGGATAAATATAAAAACCTATTACATGTAAATAGTTAGAGGTGGCAAACTGGACTCGTCCCGGAGGGTCGGCCCACCAACATATTTTTATAATTAAATTAAAATTTTACTATTCTTTTTTTATAATTAAAATTTCACTAAATGTGACGATAAGAGTCTTTTTTGTGAATAAATATAAAATTTTATTGCATGCTGATAGTTAGAGGTGGCAAACTGGACTTGCCCCGAAGGGCCTGCCCATCAACACTTTTTTATAATTAAATTAAAATTTCATTATTCTTCTTTTATAATTAATTCCTAAATCTGATTTTAATTTTTGTAAATACAAATTTGTAAAATTCAAAATACTAATGGCATAAATCCTTCAAAAAAAATAATTATTTACATAAAATGCTGATAGTTAAATGTTGCAAACTGGTCTTGGCCCAGAAGGCCTACCCGCCCCACCTGCCAACACGTTTTAATAATTAAATTCCTAATTCTGATTTCAATTTTTATAAATACTAATTTATAAAGTTTCAAATACTTAGACACAAATCCTTGCAAAAAAATTATTTATTATTATTTTGTAAATCTAATTGTAATAAATGAAAGTTCATCTCTGAGATAAAATATAAAAATCTAGATCCAACTATAAAAGTTTTTTATTGAGGATAAATATAAAAACCTATTACATGTAAATAATTAGAGGTGGCAAACTGGACTCGTCCCGGAGGGTCGGCCCACCAACATATTTTTATAATTAAATTAAAATTTCACTATTCTTTTTTTCCCGTGCATCGCACGAGTTATACTTAACTTTGAAGAAGTTTTTTATATAGGTGCTGATTTGGAATATTATTCAAGAAAACTTAAAGTTCTTAATAAAAAATTCATGTTATTTAAGGTCAACGTAAAAAAAAACAATTTGGAGTCATATAATGAGCCAAGATATCATGTTTTAAGTGTTTCAAGCAGCGAAGCTATTGTCACCTCATTCTTTAAGTCTTTGGTGGACCCAGATGTATATTGTTGTTTTTTAAAAATTTATCATCGTGGGTTCTTTATATTGTTACAAGTTTTTAGCATGTGTATTGATTTGATGCTGTTTGGACACATTTGTTCCAGTGTAAGCAAAAAATATGACTCATACAAGACCATTTGATTAATTTGCTTTCAAATCCCTTTCAGACAACATTTTTTGGGTTCTAAAAAAATTAACCCATTTTTTTGCTGAGACTATTACTTCTGGGTGTTAACATATTAGCATAATTTATTTAATGAACATTTGCATTTTATATCGTAGGCATAAATATGATGGTAGAAGAGAATGTTCTTGGTGATGCATAAACATAGAAAATCACATGTTTGGTATGTGTTGAACTCATCCCTCCAATGATTGCTACAGAATGATACTGAATTAACAGCATTTTCTTATTATAGGTACAAGCTGATCTTTTAATTCCATTTTTGCTTAGATCTGTTTGTTACCTTGATTTTATTAGTGGCTGTTATAGTTAGCAATAAGTTGTATGTTTTTTTTTTCTCTTTTTAACCATTCTCATTTTAACATACTCATCGAGTAGATAACTATATTTGATTTGCATAATATTGATCACTCTGGATAGTAGATTTTTATTTATGATGGATATTTGTAAAATTCTGGGTCAATGCTGTAGTTTTTTCCACCTAAAATATAAAACAAGATAGCAACACGGGTTTTTGTAAGTATAAGATTTGAAGTGCGATTAACCAACCACGACGAACGACAAATATTTTGTTCTTTTTCACCCGGGCATAGCACGGGTAATTAACTAGTTGTATTGAAAAACTTAACACATTTCAATTTATTTACTTTTTTATTTTGTTTCAAATCAGTTTAATGTTTGTTACGGCAAACCCTTACAAGTGAGCAAAGTTAATGTGCACCTGGACCACAAAATGTTTGGTGCAACTGAGGTGAGAGAAAGAGAGAAAAGATTGAGGAGAGAGGAGGGAGAAAAAAGAAAAAAAATTAATGCAGGTGTCAAATTTTAAGTGGAAGGACCATGGTGGTCCTGGACCACATTACAAATTTCCCTTACAAGCATACCTATCAGCTCTACAACTGAGGATCATGCTACTGCTAATTTTGATAGAAGTCACTACGGCCGAATGATCATCAATTGTTAAAGAGATCAAAATTTCTGCCATATATACCCAAATGTCATTGAAATGCATAGCCAACAAACTAGGTTAGCTAAAAGATTAAATAACCATACCTTTTTACATTATAGAGATGGATTATACAATCTCGTCCCCTCGAGGCTAGAAAGTAATTATTTTTTACATTTTCATCATATATGTCTTGAGTTGGCAAGGTAAAACTTAATGTAAGAATCTCTGCATAATGAGCACCCCGTCTTGGGTCAAGTCAGACCCTCAAGTCGATGGGTCAAGTCAGACCCTCAAGTCGATTGCGGAAGCGAAACAGTAAATGCAAGAGGAGAGAGATGGAGAAGAACATAGACAATTTGTTTAACGTGGGAAAACCTTCTCCAATGTGAAGAAGTAAAAACCCACGGGACACTAGTCCAGAATCAATCTTCCACTATAAGAATAATGGGTTACAACAGTCATACTTCCCTAGTCTTTCACTAGAGGTACAATCAGATAATCAAGCATCATCTACAATGGTATGGTATTCTAATTTCCCTAGAAATGTCTCACCGGAACTTCCTCCTAGAGGAATTTAGTCAAGTTCTTTCTCTCATGGAGGATTTCGTCACCTCACTTTGTTGATCTCATCTCTGCCTCTATTTATAGATGGCTAGGAGGGATATCTTCAATGCTCTTGATTCTTCTCCATTTAATGAGGAGGATTTCAATACAACTCTTCGTTCTCCCATGAAGTCCTTTCATTTTCCCATGAAGCCTTGTCATTCTTCTATGCATTAGAATTTGTATCTAATTAAGGAGAAATAATCCAACCTGAAATAATGTGAAGGATATAAATTGCTAGAAGAAAATGCACTGTACCCTTAAATATGGTTTGACTGCACAATAATTTTTAAAAGGAATTCAGGTGCATGAGCTCACCTGCAAACATGTGTATTCGGATGTTTGAACGTTGTATATATGAAGGTTTCCTTCGCAATCACTGGCAGCGAGATACTTTCCATCTGAACTAACAGTAAGTGATCGAAAGTCCTGACTGGTAAGATCTGCCTTAATTGTATCACGTTCAAAAGTCCCAGCACTAATTGCAGCAATGAACATGAAGAATACATCACGTGAGAAGTAGATAACTTAAGAAGTTAATTGAGAAGCTTTGTCCACAATCTTTAGTTACCTAAACATGAAGAACTCAATAATTCAGTCTTCAACTGTTTAGCATCTTTTCAAAAATTAGATTGCAAAGCAATATCCCATAGCCTAATTGTACCATCAGCAGAGCATGTTGCAAAAAGAATACCCTCCGAACAACCTCTAGCAATGCATGCAAGAGATGGATCATGTATGTTTTCACAACATAGATTCTTGATATCACATATGCACGAGGAATGTGAAACTAGCACAAAACACTTTGTTGCCTGGAATATAAGCCATATTTTTTAAGCATTAACCATATTTAGTTTTTAAGCATTAACCACTATTTAACTTATACATTTTTATATGGCCTAGAAAATACCGAGTAAAAAAAAAAAAAAGCTCACTGCATCATCCACTAATTTGCAAGCAAAAAACTTAATTGTAGCAAGAACTTAATCTATCATGAATGGGTAAGTGGTAAACAACTTTATCAAGCATGATATAATGACAACATAACAAAGAAATCATTTACCTGATTCACATCATGAATGTCCCAGATGTAGGGACTATGATCTCCGTAAATAACCACTATACGGTAAAAATAGAGAATATATCAACGCACATTGCAAGATTATGTAAAATACAATTACCAAAACATTTTGAAGATTTCACTCACCAAGCTTTTCAAAGACTGAAAATTGACATGCAACTGCATCAGGCAGGGCAAGCAACTGTTGAAAATCCTATTCAGGAACAATGCAATGGCAAATTGTATTGTTTTCTTCGCAGAACTTTTTGGCCTTTGAATATAATATACTGCTCACGTATTCTAGAGACATGAGGGTAAATAATTGGACTGTTCCATTATTGCAGGCACAAGCAATTAGCTTTCCCGATACAGATAATGCAAAAGCTTTTCGTACCTGAAGACAATTTGAGAATTGTAAAAAATTATGAAGAACTAACATTCTAACACCAACTCTTAAACAAACTTAAACTTGTACAGTTGATAATGGTATGATCAATTCTACTTTATGAGTTTGTCATCTTATACTACAAAAATTCAGACATTTTGTGGGGGTCATATTTTCATATTGTGGGAGTCTTTAACCGCCACAAAGTACATTTGTGGCATCCTGAACAACCCCTAGTTTTATCTACGCCATAACATATTTTGTGGCGTCTTTATGTGCAACGCCACAATTTGTTGAAATGTTTTTTTGGAGGCTACGGACCCCACAAAATTTAAAGATTAAGAATTTTGTATATTAAAAATTTCATATGATAAAACCATATGTATCTTACGTTTCAGTATTCTTTAATAGCCACATGATACAAAAGTTATTATAGAACCATATGCAAATTTAATCTCCAAAAATTTCTCTCTCTACTATGGATTTGCTATAAAATTACAGCGCTTCTTAATAGTTACAAGGCGAGGGCTGCACAAGATTCATCAAATGCAATGGGTGAACAAACTACTAAATCAACAAAGGTTTGAATACACTAGAGCCATGACAACAGGTCTAGTTTGATTCTCCAGAAAATGTTTGTATGTCAACTTGTCACTTAGCAAAACTTCCTAAATATATAGATCAGTCACAAGTTCCATAGATCCGAGTTCCCTAATTGGAAAAAACTTCATATAAAGGACTTGAGAAAGTTATTTACATACGAGCTTATAGTAGCGTATAAACCAGAGCCAGCAAGACCGAGAAATTGACCAGTTACATTCCACTGAAACCAAATCAAAACACATTATATAAACAGTAAAAATATACTCAAATCTTTTTTTATTTTGAAGATTAAATATACTCAATTGTTCTACCAATATATATACACACATATATACTCTATCAGGAACACAAGCAAGGACAAGAGCACTCACAAAATCAAATGGTAGCCCACCAAAAATTATCTAGCCAAGGCCAATAGTAAGCAGACCCTAGACATCATAAACAGAATAATTAGAATTCAATCATAAGACTATATATAACAATCATGACATCAATATGAACAAATAAAATCATATCATATAAAGCAAAAAAGAAGTGCTTTATAATTGGGTTGTTTCAATCATGAAAAGGGTGATTTTGGGAAGGGACATGTGAAGGGAATTTAAAAGAAAAAAAAGGGTTCTAAGAAGAAAAAAGTTTAACAGAAGCATTGAGATTCAATTCTAACCAGTGCAAGTTTCTTATAGGCATTCCTTAGCTCTGATTCAGTGCCCTTCTTATTCAAGCCCACAATCGCATAAAAATCATTGCTTTTGTCTCCATCATTAGCCATTATTCCCTACAATAAATAAATAAATTAATTAAAACACACGCTTTCACAACCAATAGCTCTGAAAAACAGCACCAACCAAACAGACCAAACCAAAAACTCTCCTCAGAACCAATCAACTATCAAACTAAGGTTTCTTAAAAATACCTCCTTGCTGCTCTCCAAAAATAAAAGAAATAACAAAACACACCTTAAAAACAACTGTTCCTTCATGAATTTACAATAATGTTGAACACAAGAAACCTCCAGATCATCTGCACATAGCAAAGATAAGATGTTTAGAAGTCTAAAAAGTATATCTAAAGAATGGAGAAATTAAAATGGAAGCATACAAACTAACTACATCTCCTAATACTACAAAATAGGACAGGTTTGCAATCAAAATAAAGAAACTTAATGAATGAGAAATCTACAACAATTGTGAGGGATCACCAAATTGTGTAGAATGAAAAGATTATACCAGAGATTATGAACACTTCTATCATCCACTTCCACATGTTCAACCCAGCCACTCGTGTAGATAGAACTTCCAAAGTCATGGTTCTTGAGACTATACCAGAGAACACTATATGGACCATTGGTTCTGAAAAGTATAAAGGTATCAAATGTCAAAGTCTAGAAAAAATAAATAAAAGCTTAAAAAACATTGTAGAAGCTCAAAATAGTAAAGGGCCGACCTAGTTCCCCTGCTTTTTGCAGAGAGACTGATTCGAACCCGCGACCTGACACACCACGGCAAGTGATTCTCTCCGGCAAGTATACAGATCGCACAAGTAATAAAGTGATAAGAAAAGTTCGTCTCCACAGGGATTGGGTTCTAATATCAATTAAACTTTTTCTTAAAGAATGAAAGTTTTCAAATAGGATTTTGACAAATAGTGTCAAATTGGGTAAAATTGAATTCTGAAAACAAAAGACTTATTTTTGTATTTTTGGTTTGTTAAATAAAACAATAAAAATGAGAAATGATTTGTAAAAAGGATATGAGAAAAGCATTGTAGCCAGGGTTCATTCACCAAATGATCCCCGCTTTTTACTCCGGATTGATTTATAATAATTATTTATATAATTACTCAGATAAATTATCATCTAAAAGATTTAATAGCTAACCCTCAATTCCTTGCAGGGTTAACCCTTTAATCCCATGAGAAACCCCAATTCCTTGCAATATTTCTCATGGGATCAAGTAATGGGCGCGATAATTTAAGCATCTGCAATCGTATACACGTCTATTCCTAGCACGCATACAGATTGTTATCTTACCCCCTTTCGAGATCAAAACCCCAATATTCCTATCTAGGATTTTGATCCTCAGAATATCCCCAACTATCAGATTGATCAACTCTAACAAAGGGAATATAAAATTCGCACAGAGTAAAAATAAAGATAATTATATAAACCAAAAATCACAAATCAATCCTTCGTATCAAAGGTTCACATATGGATCGTGACCCTGACTACAATAAAAAGATCTAGCCGATCAACATACTGATCGCTGATCTAAAATTCAACATAAACTAAAAATAAAAGAGAAAGAAAAAGAAGATGAAGATGAAGAACGAAGAACGCGAAGAACTCCACAGCTGCCTCTTTCTTCTCCCGGTCCAGATCTGAATGAATGGAATGGTGGAGGACCACCCTTTTTATACTTGAGTTTCTGGGCGTGGTCCATGTGATGTTGCGTGTATAGATAAGGATGACACTTCAGCGTGATGTAATGCTGACAATGCATCCTATCTTTATTTGCTGCAGTGCCAGCTGTGCGTTGACTCAGCGCTTTGATTGCAGATTCTTTCCTTAATTGCTTCAGCGCTAATTAAGGATAGTTTGAAATGTGATGTAATGAGCTTTAAATGCTGATCCTTGTGATGTTCCTCTCAAAGTGTCTAGATCTGCCTCCCAATTTCTGAGTTCCACCTTCGGGTTTTGTGAAGAGTTCTATTTACAAGACTCTTTTTTCTTCACATAGCACAATAATTCTTTCCCGAAAATGTCGTGAAACGTATAACTGAAGATTTAATTAAAACTTATTACGTAACTGAAGAATTAAATTAAAACTTATTACGTAACGTAAGAATTTAATTAAAACCAGTTTTGAATTCAAATTTTGAATTCAAAATTTCACTTCAAAATTTTTTCCTGTAAAAACACAACTAAAATGTGCATATTATTGACAAACAAATAATCAACATAATTAGCAAATATGTATTTAAATTGCTCTCTTATGACTCGATTCTTGTCAATTTTAAGACAGAAAAATCACACTTGCCAGAGGCACATCAAACCATTCCCAGATTTAAACGTTGCTGTCCCAGCAATGTAAAAGACTTAATCCAGGAAATATTCGCTTAATCCAACATAACAATCATAGACACTATCAGATACAATATGCCATGCATGCCTGACTCAATATCATGAACTTCCAATAATGCCATCAGCTTCTTAAATATATAAGTCTACATTGATTACCCCTCACACAGATAAATAATGTTCACTCAGCACTCAGTGTTTAAGGGTATCATGAGCACTCAATTACTCAAAGCTATAACACTACCATATGCTTGATTATATTTTCAAAAATTCTTAAAATTGAAAAATCAAACACATGCATCAATTGATCAAAAGGACTTCACAGGTTGTAACTTGGCCGGGGTAATAGGTAGGAAAATTTGGATAGTAGCTCAAACAACCAAGAGATTGATTGTTTTGCTCCACTAACATTCCCACAGAATTTCGGGAATTAATTCCTTTTAACCACCTTTTACTCTTTTCCTTTTTCTTGCTTTCTTTTCTTTTTCTCTTTTTCATTTTGCCCTTTGTCTCTTCTTCTTCTTCTTTTTTTTTTTAAGGGCATAGATGACTTTTTTTTTATCCCTTAATTACTTGACCATTGTGGAGCTTACCTCAATTTGTTTATTTTATTTTCAACACATTCAATGATTCAATCTCAATCAAGGTAAGTCACGAAAAATGGATATAGGCTAAGCCATTAATCAGGCCACAGGTCATTTATCAAGAATTAAGTTCAGGCTCAAAGGGCTAGCATGGGAAAATCTCATACAGGTGGGTTATTTTGGCCAATAGCAAATAAGAACAAAATGCCTTTATCATATCAATCAATGCATGCATCACAGAGAAACAAATCAAGTTCTAGAGTATTACAACAGTGAGGCCTCTCAACAAAAGTTTCAGTGTTTAGGCTCAAAACCTCACAGCTATGGTATCAATGCAGACTCAAGAAAATTGACTTCAGACATTATCAGAATTCACAATCTTAACTCAGACAAACGAGCAATCATGCAATCCAATTATGCCTATGCAATGTTATGCCAGAAAGTCATACAATATATTTCTTAAAATTCAATCATGTACATTAACAAGATGAGCACATTTAAACCTGGGATAACACACTTTCTTCTTCTTCTTTTTTTTTTTTTTTTTATAGCACACAAAATAACTAAGAAAATTAAAAGAGTTAGAATATCTCCCCTGATAGAAGAATTGCAGTTCTAAGGTGCAAGCCAACCATTCCCAGATTTAGAGCATTGCTGTCCTCAGCAATAATTAAACCCCAAGAAGGAAGAAAATCCTGCACAATAGAACAAATAGTGGCATATAGAAGAAACTATAATGCACACATTAAAACATCAGAGAAAAATATACCAACACAAAATAACTTAAAAATACGAAACAGAAAAATAAACTAATATACAAGATCTCCATCAGCAAGGAGATAAGATCAGCCCTCCATGTCATCCCCCTCAGCAGTGTGGGATGACTCAGCAAATGAAGGGTCTGGTGGTACTGGTTGCCTTGGGGTATGGGACCACCATTCCCAGATTTGATCCAAACCATGGATCCATGATAAGAACTCTTTGAAGCTTTGATTTTTCCGAGAGATAGAGTCTCGGTGTCTCTTGTCAAATTTCAGCTCTCGGTGTCTCTTCCAACTTGTATCAAAGAATTTTACCCCTTCCTTTCTTCTTGCCTTCTTCTTTGTAGGAGTATGCCTCCTTTGAAGCGTTCTCACCTCTTTGACATCATCATTTAAATTTTTAGGAAGATCTTTCACTTCCACTTTTGGGTTTCCATTTTCTTTGGCATCATCTTTTAAATTTTGAGGAAGCTCAACCGCTACATCTTGTTCTTCCGTTACAACTTCAAGATTAAAACAATCGTCTTTGTGAGAAGACTGTTTTAAAGAATCAAAGACATGGATAGTAACGGTTTCATCATTCATTCTTAGCTCTAGCTTCCCGCTTTCCACATCAATCAGTGCACGAGATGTAGCTAAGAAAGGTCTACCCAGCAAAAGTGGCATTTCAGTTCCTCCTTCCATATCCAACACTACAAAATCAGCAGGGAAGATGAACTTGTCTACCTTCACAAGAACATCTTCTATTATTCCACTAGGCTTTCTTACAGACTTATCAGCAAGTTGAAGAGATGCCAAAGTGGGTTTCAAATCAGTTATCCCCAAAGATTTACAAACAGACAAGGGCATTAGGTTAATGCTCGCCCCAAGATCACATAGTGCCCTTCTGATTTTTGTATTACCAATTTCAATGGGAATGTTGAAGCTTCCGGGATCACGAAGCTTAGGAGGACATTTTCTTGTAAGGATAGCACTGCACTCCTCAGTAAGTGCTACAGTTTGGCACTCTTGTAACTTGTGCTTCCTTGACAAAAGATCTTTCATAAATTTAGCATAATTTGGCATATTGACCAAAGCTTCAGCAAATGGAATATTAATATGAAGCTTTTTGAAAAGGTCCAAGAACCTGCCATAATGCTTTTTCTGATCATCCTGTTTGAATCTTTCAGGATATGGTGCCATAGCCCTTACATATTCAGGACTTAATTCATGCTTCTTTTTTTCAATTGGCTTCTCCACTTCATTAGGTTTTTCAATTTCTTTTTCTTTTTCTTGCTTACCTGTAGTATCTAGCTTTTCTTCAACATCAGGAGATGGAAGTATTTTTCCACTTCTAATTGTGATGGCCATACAGTCTTCCCTTGGGTTAGTAACTGTGTTACTAGGGAAGGTACCTGGAGTTCTATCAGCTAGTTGTTTAGCCAGCTGGCCAATTTGATTTTCTAGATTTCTGATAGAAGCCTGTGTATTTTTTGTATTGGCCCGAGTCTCTTCCATAAAGGCATTGGAGTGTTGGGCCATTTGTCCAACTAACCTTTCCAAATCAGAAGGCTCCTTAGCATGGACTGGTGGAGGCTGCAAGTAGTTGTTGGAATTGTAATCCAGTCCTGTGCCTTGAGTTCTTCTCTGAAAATTGTTATTTGCAGAAGGGAAATTCTGATTCCTAGGAATGTTTCTTGGTGGAGATCTTTGCTCATACCATACTCCATTCACTTGCACTTGTTGAGGAGAATCAGAAGATAACAAAGATGAGCATTCATTGGATTCATGCTCACCCTTGCAGTATTCACAAACCACAGATGCAACTTGCATAGTGGAAAGTTGCATCTTGTCCAGCCTTGAGGTCAAATTTGCTAGCT
Organism: Gastrolobium villosum; assembly: GCA_032173675.1. Taxonomy (NCBI): domain Eukaryota; kingdom Viridiplantae; phylum Streptophyta; class Magnoliopsida; order Fabales; family Fabaceae; genus Gastrolobium; species Gastrolobium villosum. Next base: position 53,826 of record JAVKPL010000638.1, read on the forward strand.
GTTGTGCTAACAATTTATTTTCAGCCAGAACCGCATCATTGTTATCCAGGTGTAGAATCTCTCTCTTAGGCTTGGCTGTCAAACATTCATTTTCATTGGCAGCCATTCTTTCTATTAACACAAGAGTCTCATTTGCTCTCAAGGATTTGATGCTACCACCTGCTGCACCATTCAGCACCATCCGAACTTCAGGTTTACACCCATTGAAAAAAATTCGGACCTGATCACCATTGGTCATGGGGTAATGAGGACATCTCCTCATTAGATCTTTAAAGCGGTTCCAGGCTGCACACATAGTTTCACCCTCAGCCTGGGTGAAATTCGTGATATCATTCACCATCTGGTTAAATCTCTCCATGGAAAAGAACTCAGCAAAGAATTTGTTTGAGAGACTCTCCCATGATGGAATACTTCTTGCTGGTTGCCTTTCCAACCAATTCAAAGCCTTCCCCTTTAGAGCAAAGGGAAACAGTCTCAGCCTGACTGCATCATTGGACACCTGGGGGTGTTTAGTGGAGTCACAGATCATCAGAAATCTGTCAATGAACCTGTGAGGGTCCTCATCAGCCTCTCCACCAAACTGAGCTCTCTCCACCAATTGAATATTGGAAGACTTAAGCTGCCAATTATTGTTACCAATATCAGGTTGAACAATGCTTGAGTTAGGCATATTAAAAGATGGAGTCAGAATAGTATCCATGAATGGATTGTCTGCAACATTGTTTGCGGCCATGATTTGTGATTCTTCAGGCAGATTCCTAACTCGTTGAATGCAAGCTTCTTCCGAGCAAGTTTTCTGTTCTCTTTTCTCTATAGTGATTTCCAAATTAAGTGGAAATTCTAGGATTGTACCTCGCATACAATAAAATAAAAAAATAACTGTTCAAATAAAAATAAAATAAAATAAAAAATAAAAATATTCACAAATATTCACAAATCCAATCTTTAAAAAATCAAGATTATATGATATAAGATAAACCAATCCCCGGCAACGGCGCCAAAAACTTGATGCTCTCCGGCAAGTATACCGATCGCACAAGTAATAAAGTGATAAATAAAGTTCGTCTCCACAGGGATTGGGATCTAATATCAATTAAACTTTTTCTCAAAGAATGGAAGAATTCAAATAGGGTTTTGACAAATATTGTCAATTTGATGGAAATTGAATTTTGAAAATAAAATACTTGTTTTTGTATTTTTAGATTGAAAAATAAAACAATAAAATTGAAAATTGATTTGTAAAGAAGATGAGAAAAGCATTGTAGCCAGGGTTCATTCACCAAATGATCCTCGCTTTTTACTCCGGATTGATTTACAATAATTATTTATATAATCACTCAGATAAATTATCCTCTAAAAAAGAGTTAATAGTTAACCCTCAATTCCTTGCAAGGTTAACCCTTTAATCCCATGAGAAACCCCAATTCCTTGCAATGTTTCTCAAGGGATCAAGCAATGGGCGCGATAATTTAAGCATCTGCAATCGTATACACGTCTATTCCTAGCACGCATACAGATTGTTATCTTACCCCCTTTCGAGATCAAAACCCCAATATTCCTATCTAGGGTTTTGATCCTCAGAATATCCCCAACTATTAGATCGATCAATTCTAACAAAGGGAATATCAAATTCGCACAGAGTAATGATAAAGATAATTATATAAATCAAAAACCATAAACCAATCCTTCGTATCAAGGGTTCACATATGGATCGTGACCCTGACTACAATAAAAAGATCTAGCCAATCAACATACTGATTGCTGATCTAAAATTCAACATAAACTAAAAATAAAAAGAAAAAAAAGAAGAAGATGAAGAACGAAGAACGCGAAGAACTCCACAGCTGCCCCTTTCTTCTCCCGGTCCAGATCTGAATGAATGGAATGGTGGAGGACCACCCTTTTTATACTTGAGTTTCTGGGCGTGGTCCATGTGATGTTGCGTGTATAGATAAGGATGACACTTCAGCGTGATGTAATGCTGACAATGCATCCTATCTTTATTTGCTGCAGTGGCAGCTGTGCTTTGACTCAGCGCTTTGATTGCAGATTCTTTCCTTAATTGCTTCAGCGCTAATTGAGGATAATTTGAAATGTGATGTAATGAGCTTTAAATGCTGATCCTTGTGATGTTCCTCTCAAAGTGTCTAGATCTGCCTCCCAATTTCTGAGTTCCACCTTCGGGTTTTGTGAAGAGTTCTATTTACAAGACTTTTTTTCTTCGCATAGCACAATAATTCTTTCCCGAAAATGTCGTGAAACGTATAACTGAAGATTTAATTAAAACTTATTACGTAACTGAAGAATTAAATTAAAACTTATTACGTAAGAATTTAATTAAAACCAGTTTTGAATTCAAATTTTGAATTCAAATTTTGAATTCAAAATTTCACTTCTTTTTCCTGTAAAAACACAACTACAATGTGCATATTATTGACATACAAATAATCAACATAATTAGCAAATATGTATTTAAATTGCTCTCTTATGACTCAATTCTTGTCAATTTTAACACAGAAAAATCACACTTGCCAGAGACACATCAATCAACAAGTAATATAGGACATATTTTAAATCCCTATATATGGTTCCCTCAAGGATCGTGGTGTTTGTTATGTAAATTTGATTTTTGCAGCTGCTATACACTGAACTAAAACTAAAATTAAGGCCATTGAAACAGAAATTGGTTTTTGTTTGCAAAATAGATTTTCTGAAAATAAAGGACTTGATAAGCAAAATCAGTGATTGATAAAAAAATAATAATTGAAAAGGACTATTCAAGCTTATAAAATTATAAAATAAAAGACGTATAACTCAATAAAATTGATTTGATTAAAATGAAAAATATAGGAGCAGAGATGACATTTTCTCCAACACCTCTTGAAATTAGAAAGCAAATAAAATTATGTTGACAAAACAACAGTTCAGTTCAAAGGGTGGGAGTGCCCAAGGCCTTATAAACTCCACATTAGTTGTTCATACAACCAATGTGATACTATATATCTCAACACGCCCCCTCACACGAGAGCCCAATGGGCTTGAAGGGTGGACAACATACAAGTCCACCTACATGTGAAAATTCCACTACAAAGAAAGTGGGAGGCGGTGAGATTTCGAACGCTCTGATACCATGTCAAAGAACCTTGGGATACACCACCCCAAAAGCTAACTCAAAGGGTGGGAGTGCCCAAGGCCTTATAAACTCCACATTAGTTGCTCATACAACCAATGTGATACTATATATCTCAACGCGCCCCCTCACACGAGAGCCCAATGGGCTTGAAGGGTGGACAACATACAAGTCCACCTACATGTGAAAATTCCACTACAAAGAAAGTGGGAGGCGGTGAGATTTCGAACGCTCTGATACCATGTCAAAGAACCTTGGGATACACCACCCCAAAAGCTAACTCAAAGTGTGGGAGTGCCTAAGGCCTTATAAACTCCACATTAATTGCCCAGACAACCAATGTGACACTATATATCTGAATAGAGAATATGTAGCTATTGTTTTTCAACAATTAGCTTTTTAATGCCAATTTACAGTTCGCATGTCAATGAAAACTCTTAAGTTTGAGAACATGAAAATACCATCTCATTGGTTGTATGGTGATGAACTTTCATCCATTGAATAATTTCTTATTCAGTGTCCACATGCTCAAAGTCAGTTCCAGTGTTCTCTATTTTTCAATAGATTACATTTAAAATCATTTGAAATGCTTTTGGCCATAAAACACCCAAACATGCTTTAAGTTCAACTTACGAACAAACTAGTTTTTCAATAAAATTCAAAACGCATTCCTACAACAAGACTTGGGTACTCAGTTTTGCCCACTCCTTCACAATATTTAGCTCATACCCATGAGGTTATGAGCATACAAAACATCCACGAAAATTAAAATCAATATACACTTCAACTTCAATAATCCAAAGGAAAACTATCCTAGCAATTAATCCTCGGTTACAAAATTAAAGTAGTACTACGACCATTAAAAAAAATGACAACAACATAAGAGCAACAAAACTTTATCCAAAAAATATTCAGAGAAAAAAACGAGAGAGCCCAAGCCTTTACCCTCTGCATCTTTTATATATCTCCTTCCCCTCTTTGCATTCCCAACATTCTTCACTGCTTCTCCACACGATTGCTTGGTTATTCTTCTTGGACCCTTGGATTTGCTTACACGTGTGTTTCTCCTCCAAAAATCTTGATCTTCTTTCTTATCAGGACCACCAAATGATATGCACCCACAAATGTCTTAGGCTTTGTTTGGAAGTTTGTATATGAAGGGAAATTTTTGAATGAGATCCAACAAAAGAAGGAAAAAATGATATATCCCTTCCCTTATTTGGGAATTAAAAAAAATGGTAAGGGAAAATTTGAGAGTTATTGAGATTGTTGAATATCGAAAGAGAAGAGAGGAACATTTGAAAATAATACTGTGTACATCAACTACACAGCGGAGTCTATTATATAACTTAAAAGAAAGAAAATACAAACAGATATACTCGATGTGGGACTTCTATATTACTATTCTAAACTATCATTTACAACACTCCCCCTCAAGCTGAAGCATATAGGTCATATGCACCAAGCTTGTTACAAATAAACTCTATTCGAGGGCCCCTCAAAGATTTTGTAAACACATCTGCTAATTGCTCATTAGAGGGTACAAATCTAGTTTTAATTTCACCAGCAAGAATCTTTTCTCGAACAAAGTGACAATCTATTTCTATATGTTTGGTTCTTTCATGAAACACTGGATTTGATGAAATGTGTAGAGCTGCTTGATTATCACAAATGAGAGTTGTCTGCCAAGTGTCTCCAAACTTAAGCTCTCTGAGAAGTTGTTTAAGCCAGATGAGTTCGCAAGTAGTAGTCGCCATGGAGCGGTATTCTGCTTCAGCACTTGATCTGGAAACTACGCTTTGTTTCTTACTTTTCCAGGAAATCAAGTTGCCTCCAACAAAGACACAATACCCAGAAGTAGATCTCCTATCAGTTGGACAACCAGCCCAATCAGCATCACAGTACCCAACCAATTGATCATGACCTTTATCTTCATATTCAAGGCCTTTTCCTGGAGATGCCTTGATATACTTAAGAATACGAATGACTGCATTCCAATGTTCTTGACATGGAGAATTGAGAAATTGACTGACAACACTAACTGCAAAGGAAATACCAGGCCGAGTGACTGTGAGGTAGTTCAATTTTCCAACCAATCTTCTATACTGCTCAGGATCTGAAAAGGGCTCCCCCTGATTTGGTAGAAGCTTGATACTTGGATCCATAGGAGTTTCAACAGATTTTGAATTTAACAGAGCAGTTTCTTCAAGAATATCCAGAGCATATTTCCTCTGAGATATCACAACACCAGATTTAGATTGGGCCACCTCGATTCCTAAGAAGTATCGAAGTTTCCCAAGATCCTTAGTCTGAAAATGATGACATAAGTGTTGTTTCAATCGAGTGATCCCATGCTGATCACTGCCTGTGATGACAATATCATCCACATATACCACCAGATAAATAGAACCAGAAGCAGAATGACGAAAAAAGAGAGAATGATCAGCTGCACTCCGAGTCATGCCAAATTGTTGAACAACACTGCTAAATTTACCAAACCAAGCTCTTGGAGATTGTTTGAGACCATAGAGAGACTTACGAAGACGACAAACAAGTCCTGACTCCCCCTGAGCAACAAATCCAGGAGGTTGCTCCATATAAATTTCTTCCTCAAGATCACCATGAAGAAAAGCATTCTTGATATCCAGTTGGTAGAGAGGCCAATGGCGAATAGCAGCCATGGCAATAAAAAGGCGAACAGTAGACATTTTCGCCACAGGAGAAAAAGTATCAATAAAATCCAAGCCAAAGACCTGAGTGAAACCCTTCGCCACCAAGCGAGCTTTAAGACGATCCACTTGACCATCAAGTCCAACCTTAACAGCATAAATCCATCGGCAACCAACCACAGATTTTCCAGAAGGAAGAGGTACCAGATCCCATGTGCCATTATGATGAAGAACACTCATTTCATCAATCATAGCTTGTCTCCATCCCGAATGTGAAAGTGCATCACCTGTAGTCTTAGGGACATATACAGAGGACAAAGAGGAAAGGCAAGCAAAATATGATGGAGAAAGACGATGATAACTGAGATTGACTGCATACCTGGCCGGAGGGCGAGTATCACGAGTACCCTTACGAAGAGCAATGGGAAGGTCACTATCCGAAGGTGGGACCGAAGCCGTGGGAGGAGATGCAGTTGAATGTGAGTCCACGGATACATCTGACGAATTAGGCTCAATCTCATCAGCAGAAGAGGTGATAGAAGGAGAGTCAGAAACATGGATGGGTAAAGACGGAAGGTAAAGAAGGTCACTTGGGAAGGATGGCTGTACAGAATCAGTATCCACAGGAGTAGTAGAGGATCCAAAAAAGGGAACTGATTCAAAAAAGGAGACATCCGCCGAGATAAAGTATCAACGTAAAGTGGGAGAGTAGCAACGGTAACCCTTCTGAGACCGAGGATAACCCAGAAAAACACATTTATGAGACTTGGGAGCTAATTTATCCAAACCTAGACCAAGATGATGAACAAAACACGTAGAACCAAACACATGTGGAGTTAAAGGATATAAAGTTTGATGGGGAAATAAAATAGAGCGAGGTACCTTATGATTGAGAACAGATGATGGCATGCGATTAATGAGATAGCATGCAGTAAGTATAACATCACCCTAGAATGTGTATGGAACATTACCATCAATTAACAAGGCACGAGTGGTTTCAACCAGATGGCGATTCTTGCGCTCGGCTACACCATTTTGTTGAGGTGTATGAGGGCAAGATGTTTGATGGAGAATGCCATGAGATGAAAAGAATTGTTGAAATTGATGAGATAAGTACTCACATGCATTATCACTACGAAAAGTACGAATAGGAATACCAAATTGAGTTTTGATTTCATTGTAAAATAACTGAAAAATAGAAAACAACTCAGACCGATTTTTCATTAAAAATAACCAAGTACACCTGGAATAATCATCAATAAAAGTAACACCTTTTTTTAAAAATTAATATAGATATTATATTTTACAAATATACTCAAATTTAAAATTTTATAACAAAATTATTTATATATTTTCACATTACTACAAAAGATCATATTTTTGAGGAAAATTCTACGTTGCAAACGATGAAAATTTCGTCAAAAAATTACTTTTCTGTCGGAATACTTTTCGTCGAAAGACTACAGAAATAAATTTTCGACTAAAAAAAGAATTCCGAAAAAAATTTGGACGAAATATTTTCCATCCAAAATTATCGATGAAAATTTGGCGGAAATTTTCTTGTCAAAATTTTTGAAGGAAATATTTCTATCAAAATTTTCGACGAAATTTAGATTCCATAAAAAATGTTGACTAAATATTTTTCGTCGAAAATATTTGACAAAAATGTGTCTGTTGAAAATTTTGATAGAAATGTTTTTTATCGAAAATTTTGATAGAAATTTTTTTTATCGAAAAGTTTGAAGGAAATATTTTCGATTGAAAATTTTGACGAAAATTTTTTGCTACAAAAAATATGAAGAAAATATTTTCGACGAAAACTTTTGAAAGAATTTAAATTCCGTAAAGAATTTTGACGAATTTTTTTCCGTTAAAATTATTTACAAAAATGTTTTTCCTCAAAAATTTCGACGAATATGATTTTTTGTCAATATTTTAACGGAATTTAGATTCCGAAAAAATTTCGGTCATAATTTTTTACATAACTGTTTTTCGTCACAAATTTTAACGAAAATATTTTTCGTTGAAAATTTTCGTTTGCAATTTGTTCCGATGAAAAATTTGATGAAAAAAAAATTTGATGGAAATATTAATTTTCGACAAAATTATTTTTTGTCAAAAAATTTCGATGGAAATGTGTTTCGTCGAAATTTTCGAATGAAAACTTTTTCCTTGAGAATTTTGATGAAATATTTCCGTCGATAGTGATTATGGCCAAATCTTGTTCCATCTATAATTTCGTCTTTAATTTCATCGAAAATATTTTTTCGTCTCTATTTTTGACGTAATATGATTTTCATCAAAAATTGCATCACTATTTTTGACGAAATATTTTTCGTCAATAAATTTTGTCGGTATTTGAGATTTTTCTAATAATGTCACATTTAAAAATAATTCATATTTATATAGTTTTTACATTTTAATCCTAAGAGTAGATAAGTAATTTTCAATATTTTTCGCCTCAATCCCCCCAAATTGGGGGAACTTTAATGGAACTTTAATTTTAAGGGTGAGAAGGGTTTTGGAGGATTTTGTAAAAATTCTCAGTTCCCTTCACCCATATTTTTAAACTCTCAAACAAGGGAAGGACTTATTAAAACCCTCATTTTCTTTCCTTTCCCCTCCTAAAATCAACTCTCAAACAAGCCTTTTAAGGTTTGGGGGGGGGGGGGGGAGATATTCAAGTGTGATGAGTCTCACATTGGTTGGTAATGGGCTAAGTGAAGTGAACATAAATGGATGAACCCATTAACCCAATGCCTTAAGGTTTTGGGTTGAGATGGGGTGTCGGACTCACTTGGTGTATTTGATCTACTTAGCTTATTGTTGATGGTCTCCCGCCACGGGCTTCCCCTTCCTGACAATAGTATTAGAGTTGGGATGGGCTCCAGCTAGCCTGGTGAATATTGGCTAGGAGGCGGGTTGAGTACTTGGACCCTAGGGTACTCGGTTGAGGTGGAACATATCAATGTTGGGTTTCACACTAGAGGGGGAGATTGTTGAGATATTCAAATGTGATGAGTTCCGCATTGGTTGATAATGAGTTAAGTGAATAGTATATAAATGGAAAAATCCATGAATCCAATGCCTTAAGGTTTTGAGTTGAGATGTGGTGTCGGACTCACTTGCTACTATTGGTAGAGCTAAACTTATTGGTGGTGGTCCTCCGCCACCGGCTCCTCTAGACCCGCCTGACAAGAATCACTGAAGAGATATTTTAGGATGCAAACAGAAATAGAAAATAGATACTCCGCTGTTCGTCACATAAAAAGTCAATAAGATGAAAAATCATCAAAACCAGTGCTATTAATAGAGAGATATAGAGAGAGAAAAGTGGAGTAAGATTACAGAAAAAGAAAAATCACGAGAAAGATTAACATATGAACAGAGTCAACAAGCTCTAGAGACTTGTCACAGAATGCCAAAAAGAAGAAGAAGAAACCCAACTATGCACCAAAAGAAGAGCAAATATCACAAAGATTCAGAAAAACACAATTTTGATGACAACACAAGTGGAGAAACCCAACTTGCTTGCCCAGTTTGATGCCAAGCAATGACCAACATAAATAGAACAGCTCAGATTTGGGATATAATTTCTTCACACAAGCAATGCAATTATTTTACCTCCAATATTATTGGGCCATTCTAATCATATAGGAACCTGCCACAGATTAATGTTCCAAAAATGTCTTTTGTATCATCATAGTGGTCATAAAATATTCTTTTTACACTCATGCGCTCACAACAGAGAGCAAATTGATCAGAAAGGCCACATTTAAAAACAAATAAGAAGACAGGGAGTTGAACTCGTTCTCGATGCTATGGCTTCGTCCATGTTGTCGATGAACTATGAATAGTGTGCGCAACTGCACTCTTTTGTTCCCTCTCGTCTCAATTCCTTTTCATTCGAAACACAACCAAGTGTTATGCTAGAGATAACGTTTGAAATAAAAACTCTGCTCGTGAGATCTGAACCACAAGCAGCATATGAAGTGTTGGGAGAGATGTTGAAGAAAACCTAGGGCGAAAAAAAAAATTCCTCTTTCAACAAAGGTAGATCTACCAAACCAAAATCAGTGTAAATCGTACAAAAGTAAAAATATCGAGGGTTATTTTTGTAAAATAACCTCATATTCTCAATAATATTTCACAATCAACCAAACATAGAATCAATAATCTTTACCCAATATTCTTGGTAATATTTTGGCCTACCAAATAGCTTTTTGGTAACATTCTCGGGAAACTCACTTTCCCACCATATTCCTAGTAATTGTGATTCCCGGGTAAAAAAAAAATCTCAGGACCAAACGCCCCTAGTAATCCTATTTATCCATATTTGGTATAAGGTTTCTGAAAAAAAATTTCGATAATCCGACTTTCTCAGGATTTTATTTTGTGTATAAATTTTCTTCCAAAATGTCAAGGGGTGGTATTTTTGGAATTCCAGATGTCGGAAAAATTTTATGGACAAAATCTCAGTAATATTTTGGCCTACCAAACAGCTTTTTGGTAACATCTTCAGAAAAGTGATTTTCCCATTATATTCCTGGAAATAATGATTCTCATGCACTAAAAATTTTACCTTCTACCAAACGCCCTAATTGCACACATAAAGGGGATGAATAAATGTTCTAGACTTTTTTTTAAATCTTTTAACAAGCGGATCTTAAATAGCTAAGCGAACGATGAATTAATTAATAAGTTCAAGAAACACATCAATTTTATTTTTATTTTTTATTTTTGGTATGTGAAATACATCAATTTTAACTTGATGAAACACCTTAACTAGTTACCTATTATTTTCTTATTAGAGAAATCAGTCAAGTGATTAGTATGATTCAATTTTGAAGTGATAAAAGAAAATTCATACCTTGTGATTTTGTCTAGATTCTAGAGTATATACTCAGCTGATTTTGTGATTTATGGAATGATATTGAACTAAATTGAGTTTCTTATAGTCACAAACAATGATATGTCGAGAACAAATCTTACAAAGAGAAATGCCAATGATATATTTCAAGAGAATAACAACATAATTGTATTAGAATTTTACAGAATAGTACAGCAGTGCCAAGATCACAAATTTACTCAAGTAGAATTTATCTTAGTCGGGTAAATGGTCTAGGTATATAACAAAGTTAGGGGTCAGAGGTGGTCTTTAAAAGGAAGCGGTGTAGAATTCAAATAGCAATAGTTGAAATGAATAGAGCCAACAAACACAATATGCAGAGGAGAGCTTGTTCAATTTATAAATATGTTACTCAGAGTAACAACAAACACTTACTCGGGTAAGTTATTTTGAAAGTAACACTTCAAGTACGTTAGGAATAGCATATATAAAAACTATTTTATTTAATATGTTCACCAAGAGAATTGAAAATTTCATAATCCAATTTAAGCTTGGCAGAATTAAAATTCAAGCTTCAATCTATAACGGCTAGCAATGTTATGAATGAGTCACAAGGCAATGATGTAATGCCACCAATATTCAGCTGATGTTAATCCACAGCTAAACGAAAACTTATAACAAAATAAAAAATACGAAAAAAAAGATTTCAATTAGTAAAGCAAAATGCAAGTGAGAAGCTCTTACTATAGTGATAAAATTATATACACTTTGGTAACAAGCAGTGCAAATATGCAGATTTGTTCCAAATATTCAGGTCACAAAATAATATCTTGAGTAATTCAACCAATGCACCCAAGACAACAAATATCAGCAACCACAGATTCAAATATCAATTACTAGTGCACTTTTATGAAAGTGCCGATATTAGAAATGATATATCTAACTCTAAGTGAAGTGACAGAGGCAGTGACCTATTCAATTGAAATTATGCACAAGATACATTCACAGCTTGATTGTTGCAAATTTCACTCGAAGAGCAAGTAAATTGCAACTTATAGTACACACTAAAACCACAGTTTAATGATGAGTCAGTTATAAAGTAATGAGAGTGTTATGTGTGGAGTTATGTTGGTCAGTTTTATAGCTTATAAATAGCCTTTGATAGTTTGTATGAAATGTAGATGAAGAGAAAAAGAGCAAGAATAGAAAAGAAAAAGTTTTTTTAATCTAATAAGATTGTATCCCTATAGTGAGATACTCTAATGAACAATTACGGTGACTCTCCAAGATCCATATCACTTGAACATCCATATAGTGAGATACTCTAATAAGGGGATATAGACCTAGCTCTACTCCACAACCGCTCAACTCGATCAATGTCATTTATAAGTTTTTTTAATCTGTGAAGAAGCTTCTTATAACTTCAATATAAGTCCCAAATAATTAAAAGTCATGACCATATTTGGCGTAGATTCGTGCTTTTTAGTGTTAGGTTGCATTGACAATTAATTTCGGAGACTCGAGGTTGTCTGGGGCGGTATGGGATATATAGTTATTTTATCATGGATTAGAAGAGCCTAGTTTTCCATCACTTTCAAGCCATATATAACATAAGTAAGTATTTGGTGCATTTGAAAAGTAAAATATCTCGCTTAATGAGACAGAGATGTTCATCTTCCTGCACAATGCTCGCTGGTTGAAATTTCCAACAGTCAGAGATTTGAAATATAGATGCTAGGTCAAAGGATAAGAGCCCACAGTGTCGGATGTTCGGCGGCGCCACCCTTCTTGATAAAGAACACGTTATTCGCAGTTGAAGAGCTCTCCATCTTCTCTTTTTTATTATACTCGAGTTTTCTTCTTGCAATTGCCGGAGCAGATACCAAAATTTAATGTTCTCCTCATCCGAGGAACAAACTTTCCAATGACGGCGGGCACGGGATGAAGAAACCTACGAGAAGAAGGTTAATATTCTTTTGATAAATAATTTCCTTAAAACCCAAATTTGAAAAAAAAAAAAAACGAAAAGAAAGAAGACCAGCTTTTTGTGGTATCGGGTATATATGATTGCGAGAGTGGATTATCCCATGTAATTACATGTTGGAAAATTATAATTATATAAAAATGGATAAAAAAGAGAGAGAAAACTGTAAGGATAAATAATTACAAAATCATTAATTATTATCATTTAGAAAAATTTACATGACATGAACATAAAACAGGGACATTGACCATATATAATGACACCATTGTGACTAAAAAATATTGGTATATCACGTTCTAATGAAATTTTGTCAAAATGGCACGTCACATTCTCGCTATGTCACCCAGTTAAAATAGACTGGACATGTGACAACATCTGCATGGTCAACCATTCTACCAGAGCAACCTAGCCAAAATGATAGGATGCTGACACGTGTCAAAAATACAGACATTCTCGTTGGATAGTTCAACTAGATTAGTCACCTGAACAACTTTTATAGAAAATGTCTATACTTTGTCATGTGTCATCATCATCTTGTCATTCTTATTGGACTTGCTCAGCTAGAATGGTTGACCATGCAGATGACACGTGTTAATCCATTCTCTTTGGGTGGCGTAGTGAGAATGCGAAATGAAATTTTGATAAAAAAAATTCTGACATTGTCTAAAAGTAGCAAAATGATCATTGTCCCATAAATCGTTAGAATGACCATAAAACATAAGAGGATCCGCTGGTTGTACACCAAACAAGAACCACCAAGGCGTTTGATTATCCAACTTCAAGTCAAACATTGCGCATAGCGTCGGATATTATGTCAGGACTCAGGAGTCCAACATTTAATTTATTTATTTTTAACTGTGTTTGGATTTAAGATATCGGCGAGTACACATGTTAAATATTGCGCATGCATCGCGTCACATATTATGTCAGGACTCAGGAGTCCATGATTTAAAATTTTAATTTTAAATGTCCAAAAAGGAACCGGTGAGTATATACACATGTCCAATATTGCGAATGCATCGCGTCACCTATTATGTCAGGACCCAGGAGGGCAAGATTTAAAATTTTAAATGCTGGAAAAAGGAACCCTTAAAATTTTAAATGCTGGAAAAAGGAACCCGGTTAAAGAAACCTGAAAGGATCTTCCTCATATCCGCGGCTTATTTACCGTATGAATACGGTGGATTAAAAAAATTGTGTTTTAATGCTGTTTTGAAACAATGTATCATAGTAATGTCATATGCAGAAGTGCTGTGCATTCCACTTTATTTTTATTATTCACTTCCCTCTTTAAATTTATCCTATTTGCAATTTTTTCTATGTAGAGTTCTATTTTAAATAAGTATTCGTTAACTTATTTATTTAATTTACTTTTTTGTATTATTTAAATAATAGGATTGTAATTATTATAATTAGGTTTAGGTATTGTAAACTAGTAAATAATATGAGAGTGAGAGTATGTGTTTGATTATCTGCAATATCACCTTTGAGATGAGTTTAAAGCCTTAGTACCGGATCCCCTCCAAATCGGACTAGTCGTGAAACGATGAACCAATGAAATATTTTCAAAAATAATAAATAATATAATGACATTAAATTAGGTATTTAAATTTAATAATTAAAAACTGATTATTCTTCTATTGGATAATCCTTCGTTGGAAGGCAATGGAATTTAACAGCCAGTGCAGAAACATCTCATGCACATAGGGTTTTGACATGTTTCCTGCTTGTGTCGGTTCCCGATTTGTTAATTATTTTTTTATTGTTGAGATTATTTTTTGCAATGTAATATATTTATATTTTTATATTTTAAATTGATCATGTACTTATCAGTGCTCTTGTCAAGAAGTGGAGGTGGGAGATGCATATTTTCAACATGCCCTAGGGAGAGTGTACCATCAGACTAAGGGATATGGAAACCATTATTGGTATTCTCACAAATGACCCAGTTATCATTGCGAGGATGGCTGCCGATTGAAGGGCTGTCATACAATCGAATGAATCGATCGTTGTCATTATCTCGTTCCATCATCAAGGTACCTTAGTCTCCATCCTCACTCATCATTTGGATATGTTGAGGTACCTTTGTCTCCATCCTCACTCATCATTTGGATATGTTGAGGTGCAAACGATGATACATACTGTGACTCACTATTGAGATCCAGCGACCAAAATTCGACAATATGGAGCAAAAAACTTTTTTTTTTACTATAAAATAAAGGATTTGATTTTCTCATGTTGCATGAGAATTCAATTCTCATATTGTGACTCAACTAATGATGAGTCTCATATTTATTAAAAAAAGAAAAGGAAAAAAAAAGTTTTGCACGTAAATCAAAGAGTCACAACATAAGAATTGAATTCTCATGTAACATGAGAAAGTATTTTTCCATAAAATAATATATTTTCAAAATTATTTACATTTCTGGTATTCTTTTTCTTGGTATACATCACGTTCCATACAGAGCATTATGTGTACTAATTAACTTCTCTTTGGGAAACTGGCACATAGCATGTTTATCTACATCCTTTTTCACTTCCTCCCTCTATGTACACTTCTTCTGTCCATGCATCACAAAGACATTAGATAAGTATGGATTATGGAACATGTATGGGAAATGACTCACATAAACCTATATCTTAAGGTTTTGGTTGAAATGCAGGGCTCGACTCATTTATTGTAAGTTGATACTTAATTTATTGATGAATGAATGATAATTTTTTCTCTTAGGCTTTCCCTACTCTTTTCTATTTGCACATCTTCAATTTATTTTATTCTATTCCATTATTTTCGTAACTCTCTTCTTTTCCTATCCCTTAAAAATCTCTTAATATTTTAGGTTAATAATTTACTTATATTATGTTATTGTTTAGGGTTTAGTGACTTATATAAATAAATTATTAATCTAAAAATTACTAGAAACCACAATATTCAGGATTGAAGAAGGAGAAAATAAATTGAGAATATGTGAATAAAAAAAAGGCAAATATATTTAAAAAAATTCGCTAGATTTCGCTGTGACTCAGAAGAAAGCAATTCTTCTTCTATGAGGATTTCTAAACCTCTTTTATAGATCTAAAGAGACTCGAGTTTCTTTTGATCTCTGAGACCAATCCAAGGTCCATTATTTGGGTAAGACTTTCTTTAAGGAGGTGGAGGAGGCTTGAGTCGCCTTTGTCTTCAGGTATCTTCTTCTTTATCTTTATCTTCATCCTCATCAATAGTGTCTTTAGAGTGCATCCACCAATCACACTCTGGATCACACATATTAAGATCAACATGACATATGAAATGACCATTGATATGATCAGTATAAACAAGAGATCCATCTGGAAGGATTCCATGTATGGGAACCAATTCTTCAGTGAAGGATGGATAGATCATCAGTGAATGGAAAATTGGAGGAGTTGAGCTGCTTGTAGCTTCACTGGGAATTTTGAATATGGTCTTGACAGATCCATCTACAAATCTTCTGAAACTTGTTTCATGAGATTGGATATGTCTGCTTGCCTTATGTATCTTCTCGTAGTTGGTAACCCATTCTAACGAAATCAGTTCTTTGCGAGATATTTTCCTGGGGATCTGAATGATCGAAGGAGTATCTTCTGAGTTTTTTGCAACAATGAATTGGGCATCGTTGTGACTGTTTTGAAGTTATGGAAGATTAACATTATGATCTTGGAGCTTGTAGATTATCCGATGATGAAGAGTCGCTTAGTACACCTCAGGAACTTGATTAGTTCATGTTAACTGTATTTGCACCTTGAGTCTTTTGGACAGTCTTATCCTTCAGACTGACATTATAATTTAGGAAGCTGGTTAGAAGCACACTTTTTGCATGAAGTGTTGTGAGGACAGTGCCAATAACAATATGTTCATAATGGAGGTAGCTAGAATCCAGCAAGGGAACACGAGTAGGAACTGGAAGACCTTTACTTCCATGGAGTGAAAGGATTAGTCGGATTGCACCAAAGTGAAGTGCAATATATCTTCTTTGTTTCCATTGGTTGATAAGCTCTACAGGAATCTCCAGATCTACATATTGCTCTTGGAAGTAACTTGAAGTGCACACTGGTCCATCTTAAAGGACTGGACATATTCTTTCATAGCCAGTCTCCTAAGAGAACAACCAAGAAATACTTTTAATTATAGATCTTTTCGCTTAAAGATGTTGTAGAGACTGAGCAACAGTGGTATCATTTTTAGTATTTTAGCATCTTTATGGACATAGGAGTATTTTGTAAGATTTTCTATTTTGGAAGGGATGTGTTTAGGGAGTAAAAAGGAAGATTGAAGCATAACAGGTTGGCTAGCATCAGTGTCTGGGTTTTCCATGATTAGAGTTATGTTTATTTCCTACTCCTACATATAATTTCCTTGTGCGAAAAGAAGTCCAAGAGAAGCTCATCTATGTTGCACTGACACTTTAAAAAATCTGAAGTGTCGTGTCCGACACTCTGACACGTTCTGACTTCTATAATATTTGAAATTTCATTATATATCATGAAAAATATTGATTGATGTTTTACTAAAGTGATATAATAAAAATTGAAAATGGATACCGAATAAATCTCATTGGAGTGTTAAGAGATTTTCAATTTGAAAATATAATAATAAATATTTACATCTTATTCATTTGCAAAATTGATGGATATTATAAGTTTAGTTTCATTTTTTGTTAAATTACTAAATATTAAATATAATATACACTACATAAATTGAAAATATTATTTAATATCAAAACGTGTACTAATGTATCAAAATCTAATACTTTTTAAAATTAACTTGCCGAAATGTCTTGTATCGATATTGGAGCAAAGTAGAAGCTCATCACCTATATATATAATGGGTGAAGTGTGTGTATTTTAAATATATAAAATTGTGTCATTCTAAGAGAGAGGAAGAGATAGATAAAATAAGAGAGTTGACAAAAAAAATAAAGATATGGGTCCCATCTTTTTGAGAGAGTGAAAGGATATAAATTGTGTAATTTAAAAGGATAAACATTTTTCTCATATATAATATCATTACCATTCTCAATTTCCTTATACGGAAAGAAGTTCGAGAGAAGCTCGATCATCACCTGTACGCATTGAAACTTTGAAAATAGAGAAAATAATTACTACGAGAGGGGATGTATCAAAAAAAATAATTACTAGGAGAGGGGACTCGACAATTGTTCAAATAGGATTCATTCTCTTATCAACGGAATAGCAAATTATTATTATTATTTTAAAGAGGCGGAGTTATAATACCTTACTTTTCCACTATAAAGAGTTGACACGGATTTGGGGAGAAGTTCCAGAAGACTGGCATGTGATGCAGACAATTAAAAACAAGCACACAAGAAAATAATTTTAAAAATGTATTATGTTGATAATCAAATATATATTTTTTAAAAGGATTTAAAGATTTGTTTTTGGATCACCTTTAAAAAAACATCAACGGAGCCAGGTGGGCCAATTGCTCTATATAAGGACATCATTTTCAGTTTCCATACAGAGAACATTTGCATTCCATATATAGTGTTAAATATCAAGATACAAGAGGAATTGATAGTAATCCTTGTTGTGTTAAACTACACAACATTGGTTCTATTATATAGCAAACCAATTGAAGAATACAATGAGACACACACAATGTGGGACTAACACTACGAGACACACACAATGTGGGACTAACACTCTTAACACTCCCCCTCAAGCTGTAGCATATAGATCATATGCTACAAGCTTGATACATAAATAATACTCCTATTAGGAACCAAAAGCAACAGTGCTACATCAACAAAATGAAATGACCAAGTAACATAACATCAAAATAAATCTCCTATATGAGAAACCAAAAATCAACAATGTGCTAAAAATGGCGTCGGAATGAACATCAACATGGAAGATGCCGGAATGATCATCGGCAAAGACAACTGTGCTGGAATGACCATCAGCAACATGGAAAGTGCTCCCCCTCAAGAGGAACTTCGGAGCCGGAATTATCATCGGCAAAGACAACTGTGCTGGAATAACCATCAGCAACATGGAAAGTGCTCCCCCTCAAGAGGAACTTCGGAGCCGGAATTATCATCGGCAAAGACAACTGTGCTGGAATAACCATCAGCAACATGGAAAGTGCTCCCCCTCAAGAGGAACTTCGGAGCCGGAATTATCATCGGCAAAGACAACTGTGCTGGAATGACCATCAGCAACATGGAAAGTGCTCCCCCTCAAGAGGAACTTCGGAGCCGGAATTATCATCGGCAAAGACAACTGTGCTGGAATGACCATCAGCAACATGAAAAGTGCTCCCCCTCAAGAGGAACTTCGGAGCCGGAATTATCATCGGCAAAGACAACTGTGCTGGAATAAACTTCAGCAACTTGAACAATGCTCCCCTGAATAAGAAGCCAAAATAAAGCCAAACAATGGCAAAACCAAATAACATCCACCGACAGTACATAAGAAAAAAAAAAAATTCCATGAGCTCCATGAGTCTTCACAAACCTGCAAAATGAGAAGTGAAAGAAAACAAGTAGACAGATCTGAAAATAAAAATATATCAGAGAAGAAGAAGAAAAAAAAAAAAAAATGACCAAAACGCAGATCTGGAAAGCAACACAGATCTAGAACGGAAATGGCCGGAGAAAAGGAAGACACGGTCGGAGAATGGACGATGCGGCCGGAGAATCAACCACGATCGAAGATGATGACCGGAAAAGAAGGAGACACTACCGGAAAAAGAGAAACACTGCCGGAGGAGATAAAAAGACACAGATCTGAAACATGAACGATCTGGAACAACGGTCTGAAATGTGAACGATCTGGAACAACAGAGATGGATGATGCGACCGGAGAATAAGACATGGTCGGAGAGGATGACCGGAAAAGAGGAAGACGCAGCCGGAAAATTCCCAGATCTGAAACAAAAAAAAAATAAAAATGATCCAGCCGGAGAATAAACGCAGTCAGAGATAAAAATAAAAACGAAACAGATCTGAAAGAGAAAAAAAAAAAAATTATAATAGAAGGGAAAAGAAATGAGACAGATTCGGATGAAAAACCAGATCTGGAAAATTCAAAAATCAATGGGAGAGAGAAGAAGAGATGCTGCTGGAAAATAATGATAACAAATGAAACAGATCAGTGACGATGCAAAACGAAAAATGCATGCAAAATAAAAAATAAAATGAAACAGATCTGAAAGAAAGAGAAAAGAAATGAGACACAGGACTGGATGAAAAACCCAGTAGAGAGAGGATGATGACCCAAAACAATGAAGAAATCACAGATCTAGGACAATGGAGATGACCCGTAGATCTGGAAAACCACAAATTGAAAAAGAAGATGAAAGCAAAAGTGACGGAAAAAGAAGATGAAAGGAACCAAAAGAAAAAGAAATAACAACGAGAATCCCTCAAGGAGGGTGATATCTCTCTATAACCATATTGAAATTATGGAAAATATGGAAAAGTGAACTAAGTTAAGCGGATTAAGATTCCTCTTGTTAGGCTCTGATACCATGTAAAATATCAAGATACAAGAGGAATTGATAGTAATCCTTGTTGTGTTAAACTACATAACATTGGTTCTATTATATAGCAAACCAATTGAAGAATACAATGAGACACACACAATGTGGGACTAACACTACGAGACACACACAATGTGGGACTAACACTCTTAACATATAGCTTTTCCGTCTTCTCCTCTTTGTCCAAAAACTATCTGGCAGGAATAATTTTCCGATGGCCGCTGCAGATGCCAAAATTCTTTTCATTGGAGGCACCGGTTATATTGGAAAGTTCATCGTGGAAGCAAGCGTCAAGGCTGGCCACCCCACTTACCTCCTCGTTCGAGAGTCTTCTCTTTTCAACCCAGCAAAAGCACCCATCATTGAGAAATTCAAGAGCCTAGGCGTCAACCTAGTTTTGGTACGTTAAACCTTATGCTTATGGAACAATTAATGTTTAGGAATCTATTTAATGGTAGTGTTTGACGATGCTCATCTTATATATATACATACAGGGAGATATAAATGATCACGTGAGTTTGGTTAAGGCAATAAAGCAGGTGGATGTGGTTATCTCTGCTGTGAGTTACATGCACTTACCTGTTCAACTTAAGATCATTTCTGCTATTAAAGAAGCAGGAAACGTTAAGGTACATTCAAAGTTACTACTGTTGAAGCGTAAATGAAGCTTAATTCGATGATTACATATTTCATGATAGTGTCCGCTGATTATAATTTGAAGAAACTATAACTTATTTTGAGCTTGTTTTGACAACTATTTTGTTTACAGAGGTTCTTTCCTTCGGAGTTTGGAAATGATGTGGATCATGCTCATGGAGTAGATGACGCGACCAATCTGTTTGATCATAAGGCCCAAATTCGCCGAACCATTGAGGCAGAAGGAATTCCTTATACCTATGTGGTTGCCAATTTCTTTATGGGACACTTTATACCCAATTGGTCAGATCTTAGAGCCATAGTTGCCCCGTTAGATATAGCAATTGTCCTTGGTGATGGAAACCCTGAAGGTAAAAATATAGTTTTGCACCAAACATTATAAATTTACATATCACACGGCTTCCTAATAACATTCCATTCATTAACAGCTGTTTTTAACAAGGAAGAGGATGTTGCTACTTATACCATCAAAGCAGTTGATGATCCAAGAACCTTGAACAAAATACTTTACGTTAGACCACCCGCAAATACCTTATCATTTAATGACCTCGTGTCTCTATGGGACAAGAAGATTGGTAAGACTTTTGAAAGAGTCTATATTCCAGAAGAGCAAATTTTGAAGATAATTCAAGGTTAGGGAGTGATAATAATTGTAAATATTCAAGTTAATAATTTTATTTTATTAGTTATTAACAATTTAATATGAATATTTCTTTCACTTTCGCAAATTAAGTTTTTGTGAACTTGAAATTCTAAGCTTAGGACTTCTAAATATGTGGCTATGCTGACAGTTGATAATTGTTTCCTGTTCTTGCAGAGTCCTCATTTCCCATGAATATGGGCTTGTCAATTTGTCACGCTGCTTATGTGAAGGGAGATCACACTAACTATGAAATTGAGCCCTCATTTGGAGTAGAAGCTTCGAAACTCTATCCCGACGTCAAATACACCACTGTGGATGAATTCATCAAGAAAAATGCTGCTTGCACACCATTTTACTTACACCAGTTTATATCCATTAAAGATATACAACGTTTTGATTAAAAATGTGATGTTTGATTAATAAACTAGTAAAGGATTACTAGGATGTTAAAAAACAAATATGAATTAACGCAAAAAATTGTATTATGATTAACTAGTATAAAAATGATATGCACAAATAGAAAACAAGAATAAAATTGTGTATAAAAACTGCCTCCATCCCTTGCTACTCGGGGTTTATTGGGAGTGGTATTTTTTTATTGTAAAACTTCATTGTCCAAATAAAAAAACCGTGGATGTAGCTGTGTCTAGTGAAGTTTCGAAATCATATATGAATAAAGCTTTTTTAATTTTGTTACATTTCTAATGAAGCCCCGTTTAGGGGAACTTAACACCCTGCCCATTTGCAGTCCATCATGTTCGTTGAGCGATTAACATGAGCCTTTGTATTTATAATGTGTAACAGAAAAATTGATAAAGAAATAAAATTGAGTCTTAACTAAAAATTATAACTTTTGAGCTACTAGTTAGCTTCATATATTCTATAAAAAAGATGTTACTAGTAATGTGAAGCAAGATGCAAGTGAATTGATATTTTAATATTTTATACATGAAAACATGTATAAAAGTGTCCTATTTTAATAATTTGAATTTTTAATATTATTTTGAAAAATAATTTTTTAAAACCTAAACTGGGAAAGAGCTAACTTTAGGCGGTATTGTGCACCTAATAAGATAAACCTAAGCGTTTCAATAACTCGGGTATAAGTGTATTATGTTATTTATAATAAATTAAAGGGAAAACATTTTCTTATGTAAGATGAGAATTCAATTCTCATGTTGTGCCCCTTCGATTTGCGTGCAAAACTTTTCTTTGCTTTTTCTCTTTTTAATAAATATGGGCCCACCACTAGTTGAGTCACACATGAGAATTAAATTCTCATGCAACATGAGAAAATCAAACCCCATAAATTAAAGGGGAAAGATATTGTAACAATAAAATAGTGTTACTACCAATCAATTTCACCGTTAAATCGATTATGTTGATTCAACGGTTATATTTATTTCCATCTTTGTATGGTTATGATTCTCCATATTTAAAGTGAAAGCATT
Source organism: Gastrolobium villosum (assembly GCA_032173675.1). Classification (NCBI taxonomy): domain Eukaryota; kingdom Viridiplantae; phylum Streptophyta; class Magnoliopsida; order Fabales; family Fabaceae; genus Gastrolobium; species Gastrolobium villosum. Next base: position 76,734 of record JAVKPL010000638.1, read on the forward strand.
AAAAATGGGAAATCATAATCATACAAAGGTGAAAATAAATTTAAAATATTAAATATGGAGAATAATTACCAACAAAGATGAAAATAAATATAACCATTAGATACACATGGTTGATCTAACGGTAAAATTGATTGGTAGTAATATTGATAATAACACTAACGGTGAAATTGATTGGTAACTTTTTTTCAATTCATTTTATTTTGGTGCACAATTTTTTATTTACCTAGAATTTTATTATTGGCCCATTTTTACTTTAAAACTGGAAGTATTGTGCAAAGATTGAACTGTTCAATTTTTATTAATCATTAACCGAACCCTTTACAAAATAGATAAAAAAAAAGTTGTGAATAAGCAACAAAACTCATTAAAAATCAGCATGTATTTTTTTCATTTTTTTATGGACTATACATATCAATCCTCGTGGATCATCCCTTTCATTCCACTTCCAATCCCTATGTTGAGACTTATTTTGGCGCTCCGGCCCCACAAAACATTGGGCGGGGCAGAGGAGAGAGAGTGAAAGAGAGAGGATAGAGGAGGGAGAAAACAAATAAAAAATAACATGTGTCACTCTTTCAATGGGAGAATCACCATGGTCCTGGAACACAATAAAAATTTTCCCCTATGTTAGGGGCTGGACTTCTACTGTTTCCTGTGGCAACAATAAATTTTCGCCATACGTGGGCCTTTCCTAGTATTTTTTTTTACTAACTATAGTTATGATTTACTCAGTCGATCTGTCTATTCATCAAATCCATAAAAGTTCTATATTAGTAGTAACACTATTTGGTTGTTTTAATATCATATCTCTTGATTAAGTAGAATTTTTATTTATGTATTTCTCATTACCAAGATAACAATTTAATTTCTCCAGAATTAATGATTGTAAATATTAAATAAATAAAATGAACCATTCCTGCCATTCATAAATATCTATCAATATTTTATACAGTAATTTGTCTTTGCAATTTTATCTTTTTTGTTTTTTGGTAGTCTGTAGGGGGCCTAAACACCCCACATAAAGCTAAGACAACAAAACATTATGAAACTTTGATAGTCAGCACAAGCATTAGCTTTCTTGTATGTGTGGCATAAGTGAACTTGGTGCTTCCTTGTATGTGTGGCATAAGTGAACCTCCCAGTTTTTTCTATAACCATGTTCAAATTCACACCAATTCTAGCTCTTGAATTACTCCTCCATGCTTGATGAGTAAAGTAATAACCGAACATGAATCACTTTCAATAATAATATGTTTCCAACTTTCAGCCTACGTAAGTTTCAAACCTTTCAGAACTCTCCCAAAACATCCAAACATGCTTTTCAACTTATGAACAAACTAGTTTTTCAATAAAATTCAAAACGCATTCCTATAACAAGAGTTGGGTACTCAGTCTTGCCCACTCCTTCACAATAATCATACCCATGAGGGTTTATGAGCATACAAAACATCCACGAAAATTAAAATCATACACTTCAACAGGAACTTCAATGATCCAAAGGAAAACTATCCTAGCAATTAATCCGGGTTAGGGGCGTTTGGTTGAAGAGAAATTTTTTGAATACTAGGAAATATAATTGATAGGGAAATGGTTAGAAAGTGAGTTTAATAGGAAAATGTAAAAAAAGTCATTTGGTTGAGTAAAATATTATTGGGAAAAAGTTGTAAGTTGTACGGTGCATATGTTGCTTTTTGCTATTTACCCAGCTTTCTCCCAAATACCATGTTAGAAGTGGGTAAATTGAAGAGTACTTTTCATCCATTTTTACACATAATTATAAAATGATGGGGAACCAAGTTAGCTAGGAAAATTTTGTAATTTTTTTTACCAAACATGGATAACACAAAAACTCAATCTCATATGCCTTGCTATCCTCACAAAAAGCTCCAACCAAACACCACCTTAGGCTTTTCAGGCCCTTCAGTGGCGTAGCCACATGCAAACCAGCAAGTGCCTTGGCACCTGCTTGGTTTTTTTTTACTTATTATATATATTATATAATTAATTGTAATTAATTAAGATACAAGTTATAATTTGGCATCACCTAAATAAAAAATCAAATACTCAATATAAAGTAACAACAAATCATCTAAATGCAAACAAATAATAAGGAACATGTATAGTATAGTTATTTTTGTGTTTTACCTTTTTTTATTTTTTATCTTGTATATTTGTTTTTTTTCATGCTTTATTCTAATTAGTTATGTTATTTATTCTTACTCGTATTAATTTAAAAAAGAAAGAATTCTAAACTTAATCACAAAAATAATTAGTTGATCTATTTCAAAATTTGAGCTTAACTAAACCAAATAAATCCATTTAAAAGTAGGGAAAATGATTTGTCCTTTAAAAGGACACAAGGTTGTATCTTTTTAGTTTTGGACATTATATCTTACCGGTAAAACATAGTTATAATATAAAAAATTATTTTTTTTCTATTTTCTCAGTCACTTCAGCTGACGTGAAGAGAAAAAAAATAATTTTTCATGTTATAACTGTGCCTTATCGGTAAGACATACTGTTAAAAACTAAAAAGATACAATTTGTGTCCTTTAAAAGGACAAACATTTTTCACCAAAAAAAAAAGGAAAAACACCTTTTCACCAAAAAAAAGGACAAACACTTGACCCTTGAAAGTAACAATCATGAAACCAAATGCATAACAGGACTACAATTATGGAATATGAAGGTCCATTGAACTATTGTGTTTTGGGTTATTGTACACACAAAGAATATTCAAAAACTTAATTCTCAAATGTGAGAACTTTTCATCGTGCTTATGGCTATTCTCTAACGTGAGATATTGAAAATTTAAGGAATAGAGATAATGAAAGAGGAGACGAAGGACAATGCTTATTATACATATAATTATTATATTTGTGTGTTTTCATATCCTTAAGATAATGTTTGGTTCATTACTTATTATGTTGTGTGAGAAAAGTGAAATTCTTATGTTTGAAATGTTTACCAAAAAGATTAGTGCATTTTTATATGTTTGTTTTGATATATAATCAACGACACTTATTCATTTGGATTTTCAATATTATGTGACATTATTTAGTACATAATTTAGATAACTATGTTAGAATTCATAGTAATTTTTTTCCTGATAAATTTGTGTAATTATAATAAATATTTTGATAATTTAATATATCAAATTTTTTGGCACCACCTAAATTTTGGGGCCGGCCCCGCCACTGAGGACCTTAGACACACTCTCAAGCAGTCAAGCCAAGCAAAGGGTTCACCAACTCACTGGTTAAACTCACAGACACTATGATTAATCTTAAACACAAGCACAAACACACAATACAGTATTCGTCTACAACAGAATCAAAATTCAAGAAATTTAACTGTCAGGAATCAGGATACAGAATACCTAGCTATATATCACAACACTTAATCACAAGATATTCACCAAAGCTCCAATGAGGTGAGGAAGGTGTTTTGGTATTTACTACAATGAGGTCAGTTTCTTTTTTGCCCCAATGCACTCACTACTTGCATTGTTGGTCAGCACACAAAGGAAATCCTTGAACAGAAATAGTTTTAACATTTTAAACTGAATTTTTATGTGAAAATACTCATTTGCCCTTATTAATGTTTATGAAAAGTTACAGATTTGTCCTTGTTGAATAGAATTACTAAGTTCCCTTAATCATAAAAGATTTATTTGAAGAATTATGATTCATGAAATTTATTTGAGCTTTGCATGATACTCTGAGATATACATAAGAATGTATTAACAAAGAGTTTATCATCTATCATTTAATATGATCACAAAAAAATTTCTACACATACAACATTTTGTGGGGCCCGCAGCAAAAAAAAAAAACTTCGGCACGCAAAACAAATCTCTATAACATAACAGAATCATTTTTTCTACAACATAACTTTTATAAAACCCATTAACACATTGTCGAACTCATTTTTAACTATATTTTCCTTGCTTGCCACGCTTCAATTTGAGACTCCCTATCAAAAGTTAGGGTTGTATCATTTATTACATAGGAGGTCTTCAAAACTATAACTGAGGAAGAATTCATTAATTGAGTGGTTATAAAATGCAGTACATGCAGGCACGTGTACACAGGCTATATTTTTAGCATTACACCTAAGCTTACATTCCATCTGTCCTGTGTTTCTAACCAGAATATTTCGTGCAAGGTCACATACAGGTATGCAGATATAATTGCAAGACAGTGAAACTATATATGACTTACTTTAAAAGGAAAACCGTACGTAAGTAGTTAATGCAAAACAGAAAGACAACACTGAAAATGTTCGAGACAGCCATCTCCTAGTTGTAAGTAGCCTGATAATGGACATTCTCAAAGCCGCCTCTGTAGATAGAATAATAATCCGCTGATTGAGACAGCCATCTCCTAGTTGTACACCAAACAATAAGAAGATATTTTTGGGAGCGGGAGCACGGTGGTCCCTCCCAAAAAAAAAAAAAGAGGAACGAAGAGGAAAAATTCAAAAAGAAAATGGTAGAAATAAAATAAAAATCCCCACTTATAAAGAATTGATCACTGAATAAATGGTGGGTCTAGAACATGTTAAATTTTTTTCCAAACAAGAACCACCAAGGCGTTTGATGATCTAATTACAAGTCAAACATTGCACATGCATCGCGTCACATATTATATCAGGATGGCTCAGGAGTTAAAGATTTAAAATTTTAATATTAAATGCTGAAAAAGGAACCCAGTTATATTGCGCATGCATCGCGTCACATATTATGTGAGTGTTGGTTTAAACTTTATTTAATTAAAGAAAAATAGAAAATTGAAGAGTCGTTTGGTGAAGGGGTGTGTCCTTAGGAATTTGTTAGTGGACATTAATGAGTTTAGAGTTTCTATGAAGTATTCTTTATTGTGTTTAGTTTTCCTAAGTTGGTTTTTAGTCTTTTGCTAATGCTTTTAAATAGCACCATGTAAACCATTGAAAAGTGGCTTGGCATACACAGAAATAGAAAGAGGTATATTCAGAGACTTGTTTGTGTGTTTGAGTGTTTGTAAGAAACACCATAAGAGGACCTGTGAATTACAAATTGGTATCAGAGCTTGAGCCAATGGAAAATATGAGTAATAGTCTGCCAGTGCCCCGCCTGACAAAGGTGAACTATGAAAACTGGAGTATTCAAATGAAGGCCCTTCTACGAGCTTATGACAGTTGGGGGTTGGTGCAAAATGGGTTCGTAGAACCTGATACAACGGAAGGATATTCAGCAAATCAACTCAAGCAATTGAGTGTGTTGAGATCAAAGGATGCAGCGGCACTATTTATGATGTTTCAAGCTGTTGAAGGAAGCGGTGGTCTTGAAAAAATTGGAGATGCGACGACGGCAAAGGAAGCCTGGGATATATTGGAGACAACTTACAAAGGCGCGGACCGTGTAAAGCAGGTCCGACTTCAAACTCTAAGAGGAGAGTTGGAGGGGATGAAGATGAAGGAAACCGAAGGAGTGTCGGACTTCATCATCCGGGTTCAAACCGTGGTGAACCAGTTGAAACGAAATGGAGAGGGTTTGACCGACTCTAGAGTCGTTGAAAAAATTCTGAGGTCGTTGACAGACGACTTCGAGAATGTGGTATGTGCAATTGAGGAGTCTAAGGACTTAGCTACGCTCTCTGTTGAAGAGCTAGCAGGTTCTCTTGAGGCGCATGAACAACGCAAGAAAAAGAAGAAAGAAGAGACACTGGAGCAAGCACTTCAGTCAAAAGCAAATATCAAGGATGAAAAGGCACTCTACTCTCAGAATATACGGGGTAGAGGTCGTGGTCGTGGACGTGGACGTGGAAATGGCCGAGGAGGTCGTGGCCGAGGTCAGGAAGTGAAACATGAAGAAAGAGCTGAGACGAGTCAGCAAAATTGGAGAGGTAGAGGACGTGGTCGAGGTGGAAGAGGCCAATGGACAAACCAATCAAACGTGGAATGTTACAAATGTGGAAAGTATGGACATTATTCAAGAGATTGCAACTCGGACAAGTGTTACAACTGTGGCCGAGTTGGGCATTTCGCTAAGGACTGCCGAGATGAAAGAAGAATTGATGAGGCTTCAAACTTCACTGCAGAAGGAGAAATGAAAGATGGAGTTCTGATGTTAGCACATGGTGAAACTAGCTCGAAGGTTGAGTCAGAGTGGTACCTGGATACTGGTGCCAGTAATCACATGTGTGGTTACAAACATTTGTTCAAAGAATTGAAAACGGTGGAAGCTGGACATGTCTCTTTTGGAGACGCGTCCAAAATTGATGTAAAAGGCCGAGGTACAATCTGTTTCTTGCAAAGAGATGGACGAATTGGTACAATTCGGGACGTATATTACGTGCCTGAGCTCAAAAGCAATATTCTGAGCATTGGACAATTGATGGAGAAAGGCTACTCGGTTCTAATGACAGACCGAGTTCTGTTGTTGAAAGACAAACAAGGGCGTCTGATAGCCCGAGTTCAGATGGAGAAAAATAGAATGTACAAGCTGAGTCTGAGGAGTATGGAGGTCGGCTGTCTGCAAGCCGAGGTAGAAGATAAAATGTCATTGTGGCATCGACGGTTTGGACACCTTCATTATGGTGGTCTGACCGAGATGATGAAGAAAAATATGGTGGTGGGACTGCCAAAGATTAACTCTGAAGGAAATTTTTGTGAGGACTGCGTATTGGGAAAACATGCGAGGAGCCCATTCCAAAGGATGGCGAGATACCGAGCTAGGCAGCCTCTGGAATTAATTCATACCGACCTGTGTGGACCCATTACTCTGGGGTCATTCAGTGGTAAGAAGTACTTTGTAACGTTTATTGATGATTTTAGTCGAAAGACTTGGGTGTATTTTTTGAAAGAAAAGTCCGAGGTGCTAGAGGCATTTAGGAGCTTTAAAGTGATGATAGAAAATGGTACTGGGAGGTTCATCAAGTCGGTCCGTTCAGACCGAGGTGGGGAGTACGTGTCAACAGCTTTCAAGAAGTACTGTGAAGAACATGGGATAAGGCGGTTCCTGACCGCACCGTACTCGCCCCAGCAGAATGGAGTAGCTGAAAGAAAGAACCGGACTATCCTGGATATGGTCCGATCTATGTTAAAGACGAAAAACATGCCAAAAGAGTTCTGGGGAGAAGCTGTACAATGTGCAGTGTATGTGCAGAACAGATGTGCACATTCAAATTTGAATGACAAGACTCCGCAAGAAGCATGGAGCGGATTGAAGCCCTCAGTGGGTCATTTTAGAGTCTTTGGGAGTGTTGCTTATGCACACATACCGGATCAGTTGAGGACAAAACTAGATGATAAGAGTAAGAAGTTTGTGTTTATTGGTTATGATGAGAAGACGAAGGGATACAAGTTATTGGATCCCGTTAGTAAAAAGGTGCTGGTTAGCCGAGATGTGAAAGTGAATGAAGAAGATGCATAGGATTGGAACAGTCCATCAGGGGATAATGTGGAACCCGGAAATAGATCAATTGAGGTCAAACAACCTTCGACCTATATCCCTGAAAATCCTGAAATTTCTGATGATGAAGAAGAGTTGAGACAACCAAGGATGAGAAGTCTACAAGATCTGTATGATTCCACCAGTGAAGCACACCTGGTATGTTTGTTAGCAGACTCTGAGGAAGTGAGTTTTGAAGAAGCAACTCGAAATGTGAAGTGGCAATCAGCCATGGAAGAGGAAATTAAAGCAATAGAAAAGAACAAGACGTGGGAGTTAGCCGAGCTACCCAAAGGAAGTCGGCCCATTGGTGTGAAATGGGTGTATAAAAGGAAAATGAATGCTAAAGGGGAGATCGAAAGATATAAAGCCCGGCTGGTGGCGAAAGGGTATAGGCAGAAGGCAGGCATTGACTATGACGAGGTGTTTGCACCCGTAGCAAGAATGGAGACTATCAGGCTGTTAATTTCTCAAGCAGCCCAGTTCGGATGGCCGATCTATCAGATGGATGTGAAGTCGGCATTCTTAAATGGAGTACTCGAAGAGGAGGTGTATCTGGAACAACCTCCGGGATTCATGAAAGCAGGACAAGAAAGAAAAGTGTTGAGACTGAAGAAAGCTCTGTATGGGTTGAAACAGGCCCCAAGAGCCTGGAACACAAGAATTGACAATTACTTCAAGAAAGATGGATTTGAACAATGTCCGTATGAACATGCACTCTATGTGAAGAAAAAGGGAGGTAAAACTCTACTTGTTGCTCTATATGTTGATGATCTGATTTTCTTGGGTAATGATGAAAAGATGATTCAAGATTTCAAGAATAAAATGACGGAGGAGTTTGAGATGACGGATCTCGGTCTGATGAAATATTTTCTTGGTTTGGAGGTCAGACAAGACAAATCTGGGATTTTCGTTTCTCAGGAAGCCTATGCAAAAGGAATTTTAGAGAAGTTTAAAATGAGTAATTGCAACCCGGTTTCAACCCCTATGGAACCCGGTGTTAAACTTTCAAGATATGATGGAGGTGAAAAGATAGATCCGAGTGTTTATCGGAGTCTAGTTGGAAGTCTGAGGTACTTGACGTGTACGAGACCGGATCTGTGTCTGAGTGTTGGAATAATAAGCCGATTTATGGAAGAGCCGAGCTATACTCATTGGAAGGCGGCAAAGAGAATTTTAAGATATGTTCATGGAACAATCTCACAAGGACTTCATTACTCGAAGTCGGATAAGTACAAACTGACAGGATATTCGGATAGTGATTGGTGCGGAGATACTGATGACAGGAAGAGCACGGCTGGCTATGTATTTTTCATGGGAAACACGGCATTCACGTGGGTGTCAAAGAAGGAACCTATTGTGACTTTATCTACATGCGAAGCCGAGTATGTTGCTGCTTCCTGGTGTGTTTGTCATGCAATTTGGCTGAGAAATTTATTGAGCAAGTTGGAGCAAGAGCAAGTCGGTTCAACTGAAATCCGAGTTGACAATAAATCCGCGATCGAGTTAGCAAAGAACCCGGTCAACCACGAAAGAAGTAAGCATATTGATGTCAGGTTTCATTTCATCCGAGATCAAGTCAAAAAAGGAAAGGTGGAGCTCACTCATGTTGCAAGCCGAGATCAAGTTGGAGATATTTTCACAAAGCCCCTGCCGACGTTGTTATTTGAAAATTGCAAGAAGAAGATGGGAATGAAGGACGGTAGAGATATTAAAGTTTAAGGGGGAGTTTTGTTGGTTTAAACTTTATTTAATTAAAGAAAAATAGAAAATTGAAGAGTCGTTTGGTGAAGGGGTGTGTCCTTAGGAATTTGTTAGTGGACATTAATGAGTTTAGAGTTTCTATGAAGTATTCTTTATTGTGTTTAGTTTTCCTAAGTTGGTTTTTAGTCTTTTGCTAATGCTTTTAAATAGCACCATGTAAACCATTGAAAAGTGGCTTGGCATACACAGAAATAGAAAGAGGTATATTCAGAGACTTGTTTGTGTGTTTGAGTGTTTGTAAGAAACACCATAAGAGGACCTGTGAATTACAGTCAGGACTCATGAGGGCAAGATTTAATAAATGTCGGAAAAAGGAACGCAGTGAAAGAAACCTAAAAGGGTCTTCATCATATCCGCGGCTTATTTACCCTCGTGGATAAAAAAACATGTGAGACTAGTTTCATTTTGCTTTTGTGTTGGACTTACGCATATAGATGCCCCAAAAATTTCTCAATCCACCTTATTTTTATTATTCATTTCCCTCTTTAAATTTATCATTTTACATGAGATAGTTATCTCATTTTATCTCATGATCATATTATCGTCACATATTATGTTTGCTTTTTAATGGTGGACCCACTTAGACTCTCTCTATAGCATGAGAGAGCTACTCTCATGTAACAAGACTAACATTCCCCTATATAATAACGTACTTTGCGCTATAAAGAGTTGACACGAATTGGGGGAGAAGTTCAAGAAGACTGGCATGTGATGCAGACAATTAAAAACAAGCAGACAAGAAAATAATTTTTAAAATGTTTTACGTTGGTAATTGCTCTATATAAGGACATCGTTTTGAGTGTCCATACAAAGAACATACAAAGAACTTTTGCATTATAGCTTTACCGTCTTCTTCTCTTTGTCCAAAAACTATCTCGCACGAAAATTTTCCCATGGCCGCTGCAGATACCAAAATTCTTTTCATCGGAGGCACCGGTTATATTGGAAAGTTCATCGTGGAAGCAAGCGTGAAGGCTGGCCACCCGAGTTACCTCCTCGTTCGAGAGTCTTCTCTTTTCAACCCAGCAAAAGCGCCCATCATTCAAAAATTCAAGAGCCTGGGAGTCAAACTAGTTTTGGTACGTTAAACCTTATGCTTAGGGAACAATATTTATGAATCTATTTAATCGTAGTGTTTGATGTTCATCTTATGTATATATACAGGGAAATATAAATGATCATGAGAGTTTGGTTAAGGCAATAAAGTAGGTGGATGTGGTTATCTCTGCTGTGAGTTACATGCACTTACCTGTTCAATTTAAGATCATTTCTGCTATTAAAGAAGCAGGAAACGTTAAGGTACATTCAAAGTTACTCTTGTTTAAGCGTAAATGAAGCTTAACTCGATGATTGAATATTCATGACAGTGTCCGCTGATTATAATTTGAAGAAATTATAACTTATTTTGAGCTTGTTTTAATAAATATTTTGTTTACAGAGGTTCTTTCCTTCGGAGTTTGGAAATGACGTGGACCATGCTCATGGTGTAGATGGAGCAACCGATTTGTTTGATGCTAAGACCCAAATTCGCCGAACCATTGAGGCAGAAAGAATTTCTTATACCTATGTGGTCGCTAATTTCTTTATTGGACACTTTCTACCCAATTGGTCAGATCTTAGAGCCATAGTTGCCCCATTAGATGTAGCAATTGTCCTCGGAGATGGAAACCCCAAAGGTAAAAAGATAGGTTTGCACCAAACATTATAAATTTACATATCACACATCTTCCTAATAACATTCCATTTATCAACAGCTGTTTTTAACAAGGAAGAGGATGTTGCTACTTATACCATCAAAGCAGTTGATGATCCAAGAACCTTGAACAAAATTCTCCATGTTAGACCGCCCGCAAATACCTTGTCATTTAATGACCTTGTATCTTTATGGGACAAGAAGATTGGTAAGACTCTTGAAAGAGTCTATATTCCAGAGGAGCAAGTTTTGAAGATAATTCAAGGTTAAGGAGTGATAATTATTACAAATATTCGAGTTGAATTTTTTATCTTGTTAGTTATTAACAATTTAATATGAATGTTTCTTTCCGTTTCACAAATTAAGTTTTTGGGGAACTTGAAATTATGAGCTTAGGACTTCTAAATATGTAGCTATGCTAACAATTGCAAGTTGTTTCCCGTTCTTGCAGAGTCCTCATTTCCCATGAATATGGCCTTGTCAATTTGTCACGCTGCCTATGTGAAGGGAGATCACACTAACTATGAAATTGAGCCCTTATTTGGAATAGAAGCTTCGAAACTCTATCACGACATCAAATACACCACTGTGGATGAGTTCATCAAGAAAAATGTTGCTTGCACACCATTTTACTTACACCAGTTTATATCCATTAAAGATATACAACGTTTTGATTAAAAATGTGATGTTTGATTAATAAACTACTAAAGGATTACTAGTTTCTTAAAAGGTTTTATAAGAGTTATGTTATAGGAAAAATGATTGTGTTATGTTACAAAGATTCGTTTTGTGTGCCGGAGTTTTTTTTTCTGCGGGCCCCACAAAATGTTGTGTGTGTAGGAAAAATTTTGTGGTCATATTAAATGATATATGATAAACCCTTTGTTAAAAAACAAATATGAATTAACACAAAAAATTGTATTATTATTAACTAGTATAAAAATGGTACTCACAAATATCATTAATCAATCCGGGAAATAACCTTTTTACAAATATATAAAGATAAGGCTAAAAATTTTATTCATTTCTACTTTGGCTACTCGGAGTTTAACGAGTAGCGGTATTTTTTATACCTCATTGTCCAAATAAAAAAACCATGGATGTACCGATTTTATTACATTTCAAATGAAGCCCCATTTCTGTGTGTGACCCAGAAATATTATTTTGTGCGCTAGAAGACTGACCGCTTGCAGCTTAACAGCTTTGCAGCCCATCATGTTCCTTGAGCGTTTAACACGAGCGTTTTTTATTTATCAGAAAAATATTTCCGCATTTAATGCAGATAAATTATTTATATTTAATCTCAAAATGACATCATTTTATGATTGAAATATTAAAAAATTATAATTATAAAGACTATATTAACCCTGAAATAAATTAGAATTATAAAAACATCATGATTTCTGCCCCAAAACGACGTCATATTAGACTTACTGAAGATAACATATTTGCAGTAACTGCAGAAAAAGCGGCATCGTTTTGGGTTTAATGTTTCTATAATGTATAACACTCGAATTGAGAAAAAAATAAAATTGTATTTTAACTGAGGCTTTAATGTTTCTATAGTAAATATAGATAAGTTATACATTCGCTCGTAAAACGACGTTATTTTGGGTTGAACAATTAAAAAATTATAATGAAATAGAATATTATAACCTTGAAATAAATTATAATTACAAAAATACCTTGATTTTCGCATTAAAATAACGTCGTTTTGTGCTCAATAAATTATTTATTTTGACGGTAGAAAAAGCGAACCCTTTACCTGAAAATTATAACTTTTGAGCTAATAATTTGAATTTTCAATATTCTTTTGAAAAAAAAAAAATTAAACCTACACTGGGGAAAAAAACTAACTTTAGGCGGTATGTGCACCTAATAAGAGAAACCTAAGCGTTTCAATAACTCGGGTATAAGTGTATGGGTTATATTTATCTCATTTTACATGAGATAAGTAACTTTCCTACACACACAAAAGGGGTTGGGTCCCTCCACTTTTTTTTCTCTCTCTTCTTACATATGGGTCCCACTCATACTTTTATTAATACAACATGAGATAATTTCTTTCCTACAACATAAGAAAAATATATCCCTAAGTCTATTATGTTATTTATAATTGATTAGAATTTTTATTTATGTATTTCTCAATACCAAGATAACAATTTACCGTCTCTATAATTAATGATTGTAAATATTAAATAAATAAAATGAATCATTCCAGCTCCAGCCATTCATAAATCTCTATCAATATTTTATAAAGTAATTTGACTTTGCAACTTTATCATGATATCAATATTGGCAAAAAAGAAAAAATTTATTGTAATTTAAATAAAAAAATATAAATTTATTGCTATTTTCAAAATATTTACACGTGTATTACAAACTTATGGTATGTCATGCCCTGATTCAGCGTCACAAGTCACACTGAAATGAAACATCACTGCATGATGGGTCATGCCCAATTTAGATGTGACCACTCACACCTAAAAATCACTTCATCCGTCGCACCTTATTTAGGCGTGACACTGCACAAACAAGTACATGGAATCAAACTCAACAGCTACAATTTGGTGTTTTATAGGTATATGAGGTCCTATTCATTTCTTTTTTTTTGAAAACAATATAGGAAAACAGAAAAAACAAACTACAAATCACAGCACAACCGCGGGCTAGTGATGCCCATCAAGTCCCTTCCTAGCAAAACTTTGCATTCCTGGGGAACCTCATTAAAGATATGCAAACCCCAATCAGAGCAAGAGTGCCCCATGTCCGCTAACTTATCTGCCACCATGTTTCCCTCCCTGAGAGTGTGTGTTAACTCTGTCCTCCAATGACATCTCAACCTCTCCCTAATTCTATTAACCAGCGATGCAAGAGGGTGCTGATTCTCACAACCCTTATGAACGAGAAGAATGGCAACTTGGGAGTCCCCCTCTATCCATAACTTCCTGATCCCCAGAGTCCAGGCAGTTTCCAGCCCACAAAGAAGGCCCCATAGCTCCGCTCTTGTAGATGATCCCATCCCAAGGTTCCTGCAAAATCCCATAATCCAGTTGCCAGTTGCATCCCTGATCACACCACCGCAGCTGGACTTGTTTCCTCTATCCCTACTAGACCCATCGACATTAACCTTACACCAGCCTTCGTCTGGAAATTTCCAGCATATAAATCTCTCCGTCTTAGCCCTCCTTTGAAGACCATGCTGACTAAGGATCCTATTAGCCTCATCACACTGGGAGACGAAAGCTTTAGCCCTCCTAATAGTAGATAGGTGATTAACCTCCTTCTTCTCAAACACAAGATTATTCCTAGCTTTCCAGATCAGCCAGCAAATTGTTCCAAAAAGTTTATCCCACTCGTAGTGTTGGATTTTACCCCTACACTTGAGGTTCGTATTCATCCACGCCGTTAGAGGCTCATTGAAAAAATCAGGCCACCAACTTTCCACATCCATCGCAGTCCACAGCAGCCTGCTCCAGCCGCAGTCTCTTAAAACATGCAACGTATCTTCAGCAGCATTACTACAGATAGGGCAAAGAGCATTGTCAGCTAGATGTCTTTGCGTTCTCTTTACATTTGTCATCAAGTAGCTGTTAAAAACCATCCAAAGGAACATTTGAATTCTTTTTGGACCTCTCCAGTTCCAGGCACAAGAGGAGGGCTCAACCACACAACTCCTACTCTCCTCCCTTAAATACTGATACGCTGATTTGGTTGAAAACTTCCCATCATTTGTGTGGCACCAGATAACCGTATCCTTACCTTGATCAGCACGAGGAGGCATAATACTGGCAATTGCTGCACAAGTGTCATGTGTCACTAACTTCTCCAGGACTTCCCAATCCCACTCTCCCTCCAAATTCACCAGATTCTGAACCTTCCAATCCTGAACCTCCTCGGTTAAATCATCATCATGCAACAGTTTAACTTTGCCAATTTCTGGCAACCAATTATCCCTGCAAAAGTTGGTATCAAGCCCATTACCCAGTTGAATCCTAGACCCTTGGGCCACTTCTGGCCAAACTTTCATGATGCCCCTCCACAGGTTGGATGCCTGACTTGACTTTTTCAGGTCTGGGATTAGATCATCCCTCAGCCTATACTTATTACACAACACTTGAGCCCAGAGACTCTCTCTATGAGTGAGAATTCCATGGCCAACCTTCATTATGAAGGCTTTGTTGGTCTCCTTGATTCTCCTAAGACCCATACCTCCATTCCTCTTGGGATAACAGACTTTCTCCCAAGCAACCAGATGCATCTTCCTTTTAGCAGCTGTAGATCCCCACAGGAAGTCCCTCGACTTCCTCTCAATGATGCTGCAAGTACTAACAGGAAGGTAGCAAGTCTGCATAGTGTACGAAGGTGTTGCAGCCAAGACAGATTGGACAAGAGTTGCCCTTCCCGCGAGAGAGAGAGCACTCCTATTCCAGTTGTTAAGCTTACTGTCAAGCCTTTGGAGCACAAACTTAAAGGTAGAGGAGCAAACTCTTTCAGTCATCAAAGGAATTCCCAGGTACTTCCCCAGGTCTGCAGCTATGGAGAAATCCATGTGCTCAGCAATCTGGGTGGCTCTGTTGTGGTTCACATTCCCAGAAAAAAATATTCTGGTTTTATCTTTGCTCACTTTCTGGCCAGATGCATTGCAGAAACATTTCAGCACGTTGTTAATGATCTGAGCTTGTTCCAACGTTGCTTCTGCAAAGAGGAGTAAATCATCTGCAAAGAAAAGATGAGTTATGGGAGGACCTTTCTTTCCTAACACAACCGGTTTCCACTTCTTCCTGTTAGTTGCTTCGATGATCAGGTGAGCCAGCCTCTCAACACAGATCACAAAGAGGTAGGGAGACAAAGGGTCCCCTTGTCTAATGCCCCTGCTAGTGTTAAATTCCTCTGTCTTGTTTCCTTCCCAAAGAATGCTCATCGTTGCTGAGGAAACTCCTTCCATGATCAGCTCCACCGATTTGGGGTGAAGGCCAGCCTCTTGTAATGATTCACGAAGAAAATCCCAATCCACCCTATCGTAGGAGAGAATTCTCTCTTGCCATAGAAATAATCATGTGTGAGACTCACCATTTATAGAAAAAGATAAAAAAAATAACACGGAAATCGATGTATGTGTAGGAGAGAAAAATACTCTCCTATAACATAAGAGTATATTTTTCCTTTAGATATATGAGGTCCCATTCATTTCTAAAGCTATCAAACTGTAACAGGACATCGATGCACCTAATGAATATATAAAGATTTTAATTGCATTTTCAATTCATGATTACCGAGGAACTGTTGAATTGAGTGTGACATGTGTATGTGAAAGCCTTTCGGCTTGGTTAAATCCTTTTGGCATCAATGCCTTTTATTTTTATTGCAAAATACGTAGGTTGAATTGATATGCTTATGCTATTGGTGATGGATTTCCATGACCGAAACATTTATGATGTTGAACGGCTACCAAACAAATGTACCGACACTTTAAGAAATACGAAGTGTTGTGTCTAACACTATTAGACACCCTTATATTTTTTGACATTCTCCAACACTTTGACATGCTCTAATATTTATATAATATTTAAAATTTTATTATATATCACAAAAAAATTTATCGATATTTTATCAAACTGATATAATAAAAATTAAAAATAGATATCAAATAAATCTCACTTGGGTGTATATGAGATTTTCAAATTGAAAATACAATAGAAATTATTTACATCTTATATTTCTTTACAAAATTGATGGGTATTATAAGTTTAGTTTTATTTTTTTGTTAAATTAATGAATATTAAAGATAATATACACTATATAAATTAAAAATATAATTTAATATCAAAACGTGTCAAAATCTAACATTCTTAGAAATGACGTGTCGGAGTTTCATTGTAACACCCTGTATGCATCCAGTTTGTTAACATGACATCGTATTAAGCCACGCTTAATTAAAATGCGGAATAACATTTTCTTTCATTCAATTATGACGTCTTTATCATTAGCCAAGTTGAATTACGTAATTCATTTTCAAAACATTGCCTGTATGTCAATTGCAAAAGACAACTAACTGAAATACCTCAATATATATTTAACTGTGAGTATCTAAGTCACGGAACTACAACATATAGATCGGACAATATCCTGATACAATTATAAAACTCAAATCTAAAAGCATAAAGTCAAGCCACGTGGCATGGACAATCCTCATGCTCACCAAATAAGGCAACAAAGCCCCACAGCAGTCTCAACAATCATAATCATAAAGCAGAATAAAGTTAATGGCATAAACGCAACAGACATGATCCATCATATAAATCAGCTAAGCTCCGGCCTCCTGCCGCTAGAGGACTCAACCCCCGCATTATCTGAACCTGAAATGGTGCCCCAAACGTGGGTTGAGATCTCTTAACAGAAATCTCAGTAAGACAAGGGGTCCTCAAGGATCTTCCACCCCAAGCTCACTTACATGTGCAATATAAATTCAAAAAACATTTAAACAATATAAGTTCCAAAATAGTTCAATGCAACAGATAATCGTGTCATGTGTGTCAATACTATTCTACTGATCAAAGAAATGCAGGAATGTGTCTATTACTCACATCAGTACACGCCCATGCTGTAGCCGCCCACAGGACCACCCCATGGCTTCTTGTTAAGCGTAACACCACATACATATTATAAGACATTGCACTTAACAACTCCATAGCATTTCAATACACAATACATGAAAACCACATCATGCATATAAACCATCCCCCCATGGGACATGGTGGAACCAACAATGGCAAAGCCGAGGACACAAAAGCTTACATTGCAAGCTGACTATCCAAGCCAAGAGTCCACACAAGCTCAAAGCCCACAAACAGCTCAATCACAATTTGTTTATACAGTAATTCATCATCAATAACCATTGCTCAAGGTTACATTAAGTGATTAAAGCTTTCCATCTCATTTTAAGTCATTTTATGCAGTTTCTGCATTCGAATACTCCAAGTCTCCAGAAAGTATCCGAATACTTTCCTTAAGTATTCCAATACCACAAATTATCCGAATACTTTTCCCCCCAGTATCTGAATACCACAGTATCTGGATACTAAAACTCACTATATTCGAATACTCTCCAGTATTCGAATACTTCTTCAACGGTATCCTAATACTTTTCTTCACATAAAAGTATCCCAATACTCCTGCAAGAAGTATTCGACTACCAGAGGACAAGTATTCGAATGTTACACGAAAAGTATTCAAATACTTCTCCATCAGAATGCAGAAATACGAGCTTCCCTCTGCATAATCCCATTTTTAAAGGTCCAAATGTGATTGGGAGTCCAACAACTCCCAAAACAGATATTCATTAACATGTTATGAACCCAGAAACACATTCTTTTACTCAAATGATCCAAGTTTTACTTTTTAACCGATTAAACAAGCTTAAATCATCAAAATGACAAAGACTATGATCATGATATACCTCAAGTGCCTCAAACTTAGAAGGTGGCTTTTTGAAGTTCAAAATGCCATGACAATGGCCTCACCACCCCAACCAAGGAATTCAGCCCACAACTCACACCAAGACTGAACCTTCAACTCAGAAATGGAGAGTATTTCACCCCCCCCCCCAATGGCTTAACTTCACTCACACAAGGAGTCTTTGTGAAGAACTCAAGAGGAATGATGGTCTCAATAGGCTTCAATGGAGTGAGAAAGTAATGAAATGGTGAAGAGAAGGTGGCAGCAGCCAAATGGCACCAGAAGGCTCTACGTAGGAGTATCACAAACTGACCTAGGGCATTGTGCCCTCTTAGTACTTATAGGTCCACTTAACTAATCGATTGTATTAGCACTAATGGCTACACTTATCGTTTTAATCTCAAACTTGAGATTCTGAACCTACTCATTTTTCTAAGATTTGTCATATTTTTATTTTATTTTTCGCAGCACCTTTGCGGTACTCGCTTTTCCTTAGCCAGTATTAATTCTGGAACCAGTTTTGAAAATAAAATTTAAATCAACGCTTGAACCCTCTCATAATCTAGTTGCTTCCATAACAAGCTGCAGGCAATAGTTTGACCAATTATTCCCCTCTAAATCTTACCAATCCTCCAAAACAAATATGAGAATATACTCCAGTATATCCATACATCATCATTCTATTTTATAGTGGTGAATAAAAAAGTCAACACTACATGTACAGAATGTCAGACCTTCAATCAATCCTCTCTTTATATAAAAATGAAAAAGGAAACAAAGGATGAAGCGAGCATGTGAATGGGTAAGTGACAGGGGAGGAAGAATAAGTTTTCTCTCTAATCAATTTGTTTTGCTACGTTATTTTAATCATCTCCGTACGTTGCTAACTAATATAAGAATAAATATCATTTTTGGTCCCTAACAAAAAATTTGGTCTCCACTTTAGTCCATTATAAAAAAAATTAGTCACTCGGTCCCTATGAAATTCAAAGTGGACCCATTTTGGTCTTTTTGAGAGACTAATGTAGGTCTTTTTTGAATTTGTGAGGGACCACGATTTTAACTAAATTGATCCGCTTTAATTTTTTTAGGGACCTCGAGACTATTTTTTTTTATAAGGGACTAAAATAGGGACCATATTTTTTGTTAGGGGTTTAAAAGGGTATTTATTCCTAATATATATATATTAAACCAAGAGACAAATAAAGACCTGCAACCAAGAAGAAGAAAAAAACTTGAAATAAATATTTTTATGACCGCACTTGCGGGCATTTTCCCTCAAGTGGGTCCGCCAATGGTAGTGATATATGCTGGGTTTCCTTGAAACTTGAGTAGAATAATGTATCATAAGGTCAATGGAATCAAGTTTGCCATTCTGCATTAAATGTTTTTCATATTTTACTTGCATGTAATAACCATAGTATGCTTTTTGAGACCAAAGATATATTGTCCAATGTTTTTGACATTATAAATTTAGAAGAAGCTCCTTTGTTTTTGGATTGAAATTCACCATGATAGAACATGTTTTTATTGGGTTTATCTCAAAAGGCATATATTGATTATGTACATGAAAGGTTTATATGTAGGATTATAAATATAGGGATGCACATATCACCAAGGGTGTGCATGATAACCATTCTGTTCCCTGACACTATTTCTGAAAAGAATCAATTATTTTCTATTTTTATGCTATGGAATAGTTTCTAAGAAAAAAATATATTTGATAACATGTTCTATTTTTATTCCAAGAATGAGAATTATGTTTGATAATATAACAAATAATAGAATAAAAAATCATTCTCATTAAGCATAAATTTTTTTTAGATCATCACTTTCCTTTTTATTTGGTGTAGTGGAGGTGGTTATGGCATGGTGGCAGCGGTGGCACGGTAATGATAGTTATAACACCTCACAATTCTAAGTTTAAATATTAAATTATTAAATGAGAATTAAAGAGAAGGATTAGTGAAAATCCTGAGTATAAGGCCAAAATACAAAGAAAGGGCAAAACGGTAATTAGCCATGCACAACCCTAGGAAGATAAAAATTGAGTAGACGTTCTCAGATGGTAAAAATAACCTTGGAAATGGATTCAGAATGAAAAATCGAGTGGATAGGCAAGTTTCAGAAAAATCAGTGAATAGTGTTTTTCGCGGGTAAAAATATCGCGGTACGATTGCACCGTAAAACGTGTCAATTGAGTTTTGAGCTCTAGGTTTCAAATATGAGTTATAAATGGTTTATAGAGTTAGGAAATATGATTTTTGATAAAATTTGATGGAATTAAGTTATTTTGGGGAAGCGTGCAATGGCGCGCGCAACAACTTAAAACAGTATTTTCTCCGAACAACCGGAAAACTCCGGATTCATCTGATCAAGTATAATTAAAGGAAAATGGTTGATGTTAAAAATTAGAGTTTCTAAATAGGTTTTAAATTTATGGACGTTTAGTGGAACCGGAGGGAAATTCAAATGAGTTTGGAATCGCGTGAGGTGGCAATGGGACCCACCCCACTTAAACCACCTAAGCCACATCACCCTAGGACAGTATTCATCATCACTTCCCTCCTCCTTCATGAAGCAAACCCGCAACCCTCCTTTCCAAAACCCCATTTCCCCTTCAAAATTCATTTCCTTATAACTTCATCAATTCTTAACCAAATCAAGTGATTTTTGTGTTGAAATTTGTTGAAAACAACCTTCCAAACACATTGGTACTAGTTTCAAGCCTTGAATCCAGCTATATTTTGAGAAATTTCCTCCTCAAGGCCGCGGCTAATAGTTGGAGATTTGTGTTCATGGAGCTTCTAAATGCTACAATTGGGGAGTATGTTTAGGAAAAGCCTTGTGCCTAACATTTGGGTAAGTTTCTTCACCATTTTAACGATTTAATTTTTGGATTGAATTTATGAACCCTAAAGAGGGCTTGTTTGATTTGTGATGTTAGAGAGCTCAAATGGAAAATGTGTATTAGATGATAATGTCTTAGAATGATGTGTTAGAGCTAGAAATGCAATAAAAATTATTGGTGAAAAATATAGTTTTGTAACTTAGAAAATTTTGTGGTTGTCATGACTTTGAGTTTTGAAAATGTGTTGGATTGGATTGGTGAGTTGTTGTATGATTGTATTTTGATATAATGGGATTGTATGAGGTGTGGAGTGGTTAAAATTGAGTGAAAATCCTTTGAAATGACATATGCTACAATTCGGCCATTTAGGGAATTTTAGGAACTTGATGTTGTTGGCATGACTTGGATGATATATCATGTATTAAATAGTATTTAGATGAGTTGTGTTGTGAATTGATGGTTGGAGAATCAATGAAAAATGATTGATGGTGTTGAAAGTCATAAAGGATCCTGGAGTGAAATATTAGGCAAAACGTTGTTTAAAAGACGTAAAGTGAAAAACAGCACTTGGTATGGCCTTTTGGCAACCTTAGAATGCATAATAAAATGAGAAAGAAAATTTAGAAAAATAAAATGTGAAATTACACTAGTTTGGCCGAACCTACAAGTGTAGGAGTGAAAATTTGACATTTTTCGCGTTTTGATAGTAATGACGTGTACTGATGATGGTACATGATTGTGTAGGTTGTCGTACGTTGAATGGAACCCCGAACCGCGAGTCGATGGATTATCCTTGGTCCTGGACCAAGAGGGTTGAGGCATTCCGTTGAGTAATAAGTTTGGAAAATAAGTTGTTGTGGAGCTAGTGAAAAGGCATACTAAGGTAACCTCTTGGTACTGGGGCTTGTTCCCCTTGTGTGTTTCACCATACCCGTTGAGGGTGATGGTAGAGAATGTGTATGAGTAGTGTAGAATAACATGAGCATGCATGCATTATTACAGTGGGTACTTATGTACCGAGTCTCTGGCCAGTACATAGTTAGCTTTCGGGCAGTTTCGGACTTCCACTGGATAGGTCTCCGAGAGGGAGTTTCAGTTGACCTAGGGTCGTGGTGTGTGATCCGGATAGGAGCACACTAGGAATGTCTCGGGTGTATATGGATGGGAAGGGTACCTTGGTTGTGGTTCTTGGAACACGCCTTGGATGATACCCGTAGGCTTATATATGCCGAGGACGTTGCGTGGTATTGGTAGCTACCATCCCGCTTCATCGTAGTTTGTATTCTGATATTCTCCCAGTTTCTCTAAATCCCTTGCTTTATCCCGTTTTAAGTGATGTTGTTTTATCTTATTTATATGCATCGAAGTGAGCCATTGGGCGGAGTTTTCTCCAGAACCTCTGGGTTACTGAGATATATTCGTATATCTCACCCCGTCTTGGGGACTTTATTTCAGGAGGTAGCAGTGGTGCTGGAGTGGCGGGCAAGAGGCCCGTAGGATGAGTGTTGGAGGAGCACTTTTCATATTTTGCATTGGGTTGGCCATTGGGCCTAGGATATATGTAGATCATTAATATGTATATTTTGCCTAAGTCTAGTCATATTTGTCATTCTAAGTTTTAAGTTGTAATTTATAGTATGAATTGCAAGATGTAATATGTAATTAAGAAGTGTAATGGTCCAATGATACTTGATGTAAATGATGAAGGGCTTTATGCCTATTTTAGATTTATGATTTATAGTATGTTGAGAAATTGCATGTAAATGGACTTTTGTGATTGAAACAAGTTAAGGATTTATAAAGTGAGCTATATCGTATGAACTGTATAATAAATGTAAACTGAGTTGGGTTGTAAGAGCCCCAAGACATTGCTGGTCCTTGTGTGTGCCACCCACTGGATTATTAGGTATATTTGAGGTACTAGTGAACACTTGCAATTTGGGGATTTTTGCAAAAATAAAGGAAACTCTCGCGAATTTTCTGTAGAATTGGTAGCTTTTAGACGAACTTCGGGAGAGCATATCTCCCTCCACAGAGGTCCATAGGGACGTGCCATACGCCATTTTAAAGTTTAAGTGTCCCCTACATTGTGTTAAAATCTTATAATTTTCTAGGTTGAACGCAACCCTGTGGGAGCCTATACACGTGACTGCCCTGTTTTGCCCTGCACTTGGGGGCTGTTCTGGACCAGTTTGAGAATTTTATTCCCGCTTCGTTTCTTGGTCAAATTAAGCGTATGATATATCAAATTGAAGATTGAGGTGTCTAGTTTATGGTGTAAAAATTTGAGAGCGATTGGATGAGTGGATTCTGTGCAGTAATTCATGGAGTGAGGGATGTTTAGAGCTGTTTTGGGGTTGGCTGGCAATATTACTTGTCCAACTTCAAACGGTAATATCCGGAGCAAATGAGATCGAAACGATTCGTGTGGATTTTCGCGGTGCGTCCGCAGGAATTCAAAGACCGAACCATGTTCGGATAGGTAGAAAACGTAAAATTGAGAAATTAGCTAAGTGGGTTTATAGGGACCCTTAGTGACTTATAATAAGTAAAGTAAGTTATAAAAAATAGTTTAAATAAGTATTCTGCAAGAGTTACAGTTATGGTCACAACTTTTAATTATTACGCTTTTATGATTTTAAATGCTCGCGTAATAATCAGAAAAAGTTTCTTCGCATTTTTATAAATGAATTGATGTGATTGTAACTGTACTTAATATCATAATTAATGTTAATAATATCGGTGTACAACGGGCTGTTACAATAGTGGTGGTGGTGGTGACGGCAGTGGCTGCGACGATGATGATGGCATGGGGGTGGTGACAACGGTGGTGATAGTGATGGTAGTGGTGGTGATGGCAGTGGTTGTGGCGATGATGATGGTAATGGTAGCGATGGTGGCGGTGGCGGTGACACCAGTGGCTATGGCGATGGTGGTGATGATGATGAAGGTGGCGGTAGTGATGGTGGCAGTGGCATGGTGGTGGTGGTGATGGTGATGGTGGTTGTGGCAACATGGTGGTGACGATGATGGTATATCTATCAACTCCATGCTTTTGAGTGTATCCCTTGGCAGCTAACCTGGCTTTGTATCTATCAATACTTCCATCTACCTTTAATTTTACAATGAAGACTCATTTGCACCCAATGATCTTTTTACCATGCGATAATGTAACCAGCTCCCAAGTATAATTTTTTTTAGTGCTTTCATTTCTATATTCATGGCTTCCTTCCAATTTGGATCTTCCAAGGCATCCTGCACACAACTAGGAATACAAACACTAGATAATTGATTAAGGGTCAGTGCATATAATTTAGATATTCTATGGGTGGACATATAATTACCAATTGGGTATTTAGTTTTGACATTGGGATCAGGTTCATACATCTGTTTTGGCATACCTTTAGTGATTCTTTGTGACCTTCTAACAATAACATTTGGAGAATGAGAAATAATGTCAAGGTTTGAAGGAACTAAGATAGGTTCAGTACTTACCACATTTGTGTTTTCAGTCTGATAGACAGGAACATCCAAATGTGACTCCTCGACTATGTGTATTAAAAGTGGTGGCTCATCAACTTAAGATGTGTCTTGTGTAGGCTGATCAAGATGCGCATTAGATCATGCAGGGGCTAATTCGGATTTAGTAAAAGGCATAATATGTTTACAAGTCCATAAATCTTTTTCTCCAATTTAAATAGGACCTCTCTCCTTCTGGGAAGAAGAAGTAGAAGCTCCCCTTGAATAATAATCTTCAGATTCATAGAAGAGGCCTCCACAGTTACATGCATATTGTGAAAAAGTGTATCAAAGCATCTATATCCTTTTTGCAAGTCAAAGTAACCAAAAATTATACATTTTTTGGCACAACAATCCAATTTGGTTCGCAAGACTCTGGGTACTGGATATACACAGTACAACCAAACACTCTAGATTCAAGGTTAGGAATGAGGGGAAGGGAAAAAAAGGATTCTAATTTCTATTGGGGAGTCATGAAGTTGAGAACACTGGAAGGGGTTCTATTTAGAAAATAAGAAACAGAGGTAACAGCCTCACCTCATTCTGTTGAGGGGTATAAGGGCAAGATGTTTGGTGTCGAATGCCACGATCTGTGAGAAACTGAGCAAAGTGGCCATCCATATATTCCATGCCATTATCCGTCTGAAGAATCTGAATTGGAGGATTGAATTGAGTTTGAACCATACTGTATAATTTTTTAAATGCAGAAAAAAATCCCCTTTGTGGCATAACAAGGAGATCCAAGTCATATGAGTACATTCGTCAATAAAGGTTACAAAGTAATATGCTTTGGAAAACAATGGGACTTTAGTATGGCCCTAAACATCATAATGCATAACTTGAAAAGGAATTGAGATTTTATTAAGACTAGGAAAAAGTGGGATTCGATGGCTTTTAGCCATGTCACAAATATTACATTGAAAATCAGTTTTATTAAAAATAGAAAATGAATGAGGAAATAACTTCCTAAGATAGCCAAAAGAGGCATGGTTGAGCCTCATATTCCATAGCCAGATAAATGCTCGAGTCTCGTCTTCAGTTGAAGTAGAGCAAGTGCGAGTCAGGGAAGATTCAGTGCTATCGAAAAGCTCCATAAAGTATAGTTTTCCACGTTTGACACCATAGCCAGGGGTCTTCTAAGTGGGGATGTCCTGAAAAACACAAAATGATGGCCAAAAAGTTACTGTGCACTGAAGGGTAGAGGTAAGTTGGCCTACTGATAATCAATTAAATTCAAGAGATGGAACAATGAGGACTGAATCAAGGGATAAATATTCTGAAAGATTAATGGAACCTTGACCAATAATAGGGGAATTTCTATCATTGGTAGTAGAGAAAACAAACTGAAAGGATGAACCAACATTTGACAAAGAAGTAGTATTTTGAATCATATGGTCTGAAGCCCCTGTATCAATAACCCAGGAATTATTCGAAGATAGAGCATAGAAAGTCGTAGGCTTACCCAGAATACCTGCAGAAATTATGTTGGCAGTAGGAGGAAGAGGTTCCCCGTCGAAAGTGGTAGTTAGTGCTTTGCCTGGTAGTTTTTTTCGTGGGCGTTTATTGAAATCCCACCATTCAGGATAGCTAATGAGTTCGTAACACTTCTGTTTGGAGTACCCATTCTCACCACAATAGGAGCAAGTCCGAAAAGAGGGATTGCCCTTGCGAAGCTTCAAAGATTAAGGAGCAGAATCAGAACATGAAGGATGAGTCAACAAAACATTGGTGCTTGATGGTTTTTGTGCATTCATGGTCAGACGTTGCTGGAACTTGCGATGAACATATGCATAGGAAGTCTCGAGGTCCAATTTGGGATCTTTTCTGCGAATCTCTTCCCAGACTAAGTCAAACTCAGGATCCAAGCCACTGAGAAATATATAGACATGAAGACGGGCCATGGCTGAAAGCGTATGAATGACACCATCTACCGTGTTAGCCTGAGCAGTCATGCGGTGATCAATTTCCTGAAAAATAGACAGGAGGTTCATTGTAATAGACGAAGAGAGGGCGACCATGTTGTTTGGTGGTGAAAGACCGTTGGTTCAGTTCGAACACGAATGTCTCATCGGAGCCATTGTAAAAGATTTTGGATGCTGTATCCTAGATCTCCTTCGCTATTTCGAGCCGGATAAATCTCTGCATCAAGGAAGGACTCATTTAGTTAATAAGCCAGCTTTTAACACGCTTGTTGTCAGTGATCCAAGCATCATATGTATGATCAGCTGGCTCTGGTTTAAAGGAGGTACCAATGATAAAGCCACCTTTATTTTGAGCCCCAATCTGCATATCCATGAGTTGGGACCAAAGGGGATAATTTGTATCATTAAGAACAATGGTGATAGGAAGAGAAGAATTATCAGGTTGAAGGATGATCTACGGGGAGGGAAGATTTGGTGGAGGGTGAGAAGTGGAGTTGGAATTTTCATCAGAGTTCATTTTGAGTGATAAAGCAAAATAAGGATTTGGATATGTTGGGTAAAAAATATTCAAAGTGGGTACAAGGGTCAAAAAAATAGAAGGGAGAATTACTGGCAGAAACGAACAAAAAAGAGTGGGACTTTGAGAAATCGTAGCCCCTTCCCTGGAACAGAACACAACTCTTGTGCTATGTCAAAAATACAAATACTGGAAGAAATATATATTTTTGTATTCATTCTTCCTCAAGTGAGGTCTTTTTTTATACACAGAGAAATGATTCTATCATATATACATCAGTAACAAACAGATACAAGAATAAGAAAATGCTAAACTACTTCCCTTTTTTCTAATTACAGTTGTCATTCCTACTTTTAAACAAAATAGTTTAAATTCAAAATTGGGTTTTAACAAAATCAATTCATTTCCAATGATAAGTAAGATTATCCCATCTCATTATTTTTAAATCAAATGTTTCATATTAAAATTACATCCAACCTTCGAAATAGTTCAAAGATGTCTTAACAAATATGTGACAATGATGTAACAAACAAATCCTGGGTTTATGCTCAAAGCTCAAAATGCATTAATCCAAAACAAACCTATGCAAAGATATAAATTTTCTCATATGATTGGATAAAGAGTTTACTTCCAAGAGCTCAAAAAGTTAGTTTTTAAAGAGTGAGTTGCATCTTTTTTTCCTTGGAGCACATCCTTTAACTTCAAAAGTCACCACAAAATTTACCAAGAGAATAAATAAATGGTTAGGGCTTTAAAGTTTCATTAGGGCTTCAATAGAATGTTTGGCATTCAATGGAAGAGAAACCAAATGAAAAAGAAGAAGAAAAAGAAAAAACAAGAAGAAAAAATGTAAAAGGGATAGAAATTAGAAGGTTGCTTTTTATTGAGGAAAGCAATGGAATTAGGGTTATTGGTTTTTAAAAAGTATAAATTATTAGTTTAATCCTTTTTATTTAGGTTTTAGTGTTTCTCATATTGTGGAAGATAAATATCTCCCATACACATAAAAGTGAGAGGGATTTATATTTTTTCTTTCTTTCTTTTCTACCCACATGGGACCTATACATTTGTACGTGTGCAAGAGGTAAATTTATATCACACAATATAGGAAATATTAAACCCTTCTATTTATGAGTATTATGCAAACGATTCGTTTTGATGGCATTCCAAAAAAGGGTTAGACGACTATGCAAGAACAGAGAATCAGAGATCGAGCAATGCGGCTCTCTCTGAAGCCATATCTGCTTTTGCTTTTCCGGTTGCTAAAAGAAGAAGCAATTAAGAGCAAGGGAACCACTAGAGTGCAGCTCCAATTATGAAACAACATTGACATTGCTCACAAGTCAGAAGATCAGAACAAGCAGTGGTGGAGCCGGGCTCCAATTTGAATTTGGGCCAAAAAATTATGTGTATTTATTTTTCTTAATTTTAGTTAATGCATATCATAATATATTTAAATTATATTAAATACAGAGTACCTGATCAGACAGAGCTAAGAAGAGTTATAATTTTATTAAATATTTTTAAATTTTACTAAAAATATTGTTTTTTTTTTATAAAAGTGAAAATCGAACACATAACGTAATACAACTCACCTAAATTTTTCACCAAAAATATTTTAAGTTTTAGATATGGTCAAGTTATAAATTATAGCGCGGGTCAAATTATAATTTTAACCCAAATCAAATTATAATTAATTATATAATTATATATAATAAATATAATTTGATAAAATTTAATCTGAATCAAAACCACATCGAGACTATACGTGGCTCCGCCACTTGAACAAGAACAACTTTCAGTGTTTGAAATAAATGATTATGGTTGGGGTTGTTTGAAATAAATGATTATGGTTGGGGCGTTGAATTAGATTAGGATTATGGGTTGCATTTTCATGAGTGAGTCAGAGTAACCAAAGAGAAGGTTGAACCTGCATTCAGAATGTTAAGTCAAAACAATTATTTGCCCTGGGGTGGCGCCATCGGACAAACACCCCAATCACAGAATTATTAAATATAATAACCCTAGATTGGTGAAAAAACCGTGTATTTGGACATATCAAAATGAACCTAGTTATTTGAATAACCCATGTACAAGTCACAAACATCACGCATGGGTCCAATGTAAAGTTAGGGGTCAAGATTTAAAGCCAAATTAGAGACGGAATCAATGAAGGTAATGTACATGGACCATTCCTCATATCTCATCTACTTCAATTTTTAAGGGGATGTATTGTATTAGGATTTTAAAAGATTATTTTAAGATAATTTTTTTTATAAAATTTAAAGACTATATAGAATTATGAGGCAGGATCCTTTGACACCGGTATCAAATTTGAAATTTGACACCTCATCTGAGAGTCATCAGATTAAAAAATATCAATGGCGTCACATGCTTACAAATCAGAGCCTTTGATATTTTTGATCTAATGGCTCTCAGATGAAGTGTCAAATTTGACACCGATGTCAAAGGATCTGCCTCTAAAATTATAGTGACCTTAAAAACTTTTTTTACGGTCAAGACTTTATAAGACTAGATTTAAAAAAAAAAATAATAGAATTTGAAAGGACAATATGGATTTATAAGATTTTAAAAAATCATATGAATTTTTAATAAATATTCAAAATTACAATAGTCAATAAAAAAATTAACAAAGAAATGCAATGATATTAATAAAAAAAGTAAAGCCTAATATAATTTTATCAATCAGTAATTTAATATAACTTGATATTTTACTAAGCAGCACATATCTATACTAGCCCTCCATGCATTAGCATTCTCTCGTTCCTGCTCTTGGGTTTGACAATTGAGATGAAAATTATCTTCTTCATTTGATATTAGAGCTATGCATATATGATTATAAGACCCACAAATTTTTTTATTTATTAAAATAATTCAAAATTTGCATATAGAACTTAAAGTTGATGATAAATTTTTGTTTGGAATTTTTTGCAATTGATCTTGGAAACTTTGAGATTTTTGTTCTACGTGGTAAGAGTTTTCTAACCATATATCATATGCATGTTTTCATTGAATATTCTAAAAAAAGTTCGAATCTAAATTTCTGATTTTATTTACATGATGAAATTTCTCAAATTATTCTCAATTGATACATTGAAACTTTAAATTACTTTATGGCTTTTGAAAAATAAGTTTGTAGTGATCTATTGTCACAAAAATTGTTTAAAATCGTTTCCTATAGCAAAGGAAATTCGTTCATGAATGTATTATTACGAAACATAGTTTCCTATTATGAAAGTTTACATCTTTCTTTAAATCAATCTTGTTTTATTAATATAAAACGAAAATTGGTTGGGCTATTTTTGTTCGTCAGTTATTTTCCTACTGTTTTATGTTGTTTTAAATACAAAAATCATCCCTTTTGTGACAAAAAAGTGCTACCCATAGCTGGAAAAGTCATTTTTTAAACCTCCAAAAGCTCTCAAAAATAGCTAAAAAATATTCTCTTTTTGATATGGATTAGATTAGAATATTGTTGGTTGTTGTTTCTGGGTTGTTTTGTGATGAAAATCATTCAAAAATCTGTTGTTCTTGAGCTTTAACGAAGCTCACATGGCAGAACCAATTTCAAGCGGGTCGACATACCAAAGGAAGAAGAAAACACTGCAATACAACAATCTCAAGAAATTCCGGAGGTTAGGGTGCGATTGTGAGAGAAACATCCTATGTATATTTCTCACTAAAAAATCTCAAGAAATCCACTCCAAAAGAAAATTTACAAAAATCGTCAGATTTTTAAATACCACAAAATTATTTTCCCTTTTGTTTAAAATCCTATTGAATAACATCAGATTTGGATGGATTTTAAAATAATTTTTTAAAATCTTAATCGAATACCATATGACTGTTTTCAATCCTTTAAAATCTTAATTGAATACCAATAAATTTTTTTTTTAAAAAAAAAAATCCATTAAAATCTCAATCTAGTACGTCCTTAAGCTTATTTTTTACCCAATATTCAATATTCAGTATGCGTTTGGGTTCGGTACTTCAGTAAGTACAAATTCAAGTTTAGAAATTAAAAATGCATTAACAGAATCAACTGAGCTAGCACATGAATTTCTCTATATAAGAACTTCAGCTCCATTTCGTTGTCCACATAGAGCACTGTTGCATTTCATGTTTCTTGCTTTTCCGTCTTTTCTCTCTGTCAAAAACCATCTTGCCGGATAAATATTCCAATGGCCGCAGCATTTTCCAAGATTCTTATCATTGGAGGGACTGGTTACATTGGAAAGTTCATTGTGGAAGCGAGTGTCATGGCTGGCCACCCCACTTACCTCCTTGTCCGAGAGTCACCCATTTCCAAACCAGTTAAAGCAACCATGATCGAAAAATTCAAGAGCCTGGGTGTCAAACTAGTTTTGGTACGTTAAACCTTATGCTTATAGAACAATTAATTTTAGGAATCTATTTAATGCTAGTGTTTGATGATGTTCATCTTATATATATCCATATACAGGGAGATATAAATGATCATGTGAGTTTGGTTAAGGCAATAAAGCAGGTGGATGTGGTTATCTCTGCTGTGAGTTACATGCACTTACCTGTTCAATTTAAGATCATTTCTGCTATTAAAGAAGCAGGAAACGTTAAGGTACATTCAAAGTTACTCTTGTTGAAGCGTAAATGAAGCTTAACTCGATGATTGAATATTTCATGACAGTGTCCGCTGATTATAATTTGAAGAAATTATAACTTTTTTTGAGCTTGTTTTAATAACTATTTTGTTTACAGAGGTTCTTTCCTTCGGAGTTTGGAAATGATGTGGATCATGCTCATGGAGTAGATGACGCAACCGATCTGTTTGATCATAAGGCCCAAATTCGTCGAACAATTGAGGCTGAAGGAATTCCTTATACTTATGTGGTGGCCAATTTCTCTATGGGACACTTTCTACCCAATTGGTCAGATCTTAGAGCCATAGTTGCCCCATTAGATATTGCAATTGTCCTTGGGGATGGAAACCCCAAAGGTAAAACTATAGTTTTGCACCAAACATTATAAATTTATATATCACACATCTGCCTAATAACGTTGGCTTTATTAACAGCTATTTTCAATAAGGAAGATGATGTTGCTACTTATACTATCAAAGCAGTTGATGATCCAAGAACCTTGAACAAAATTCTCTACATTAGACCACCTGCAAATACTTTGTCATTTAATGACCTCGTATCTCTATGGGACAAGAAGATTGGTAAGACTCTTGAAAGAGTCTATATTCCAGAGGAGCAAGTTTTGAAGATAATACAAGGTTAGAGAGTGATAGTTATTGTAAATATTCAAAATGAAAATTTTGTCTTGTTAGTTATTAACAATGTAATTTGAATGTTTCTTTCACTTTCATAAATTAAGTTCTTGGGGAACTTTATGGGCATAGGACTTCTAAATATGTGGCTATGCTAACAGTTGCAAGTTGTTTTCTGTTCTTGCAGAATCCTCATTTCCCATGAATATGGGCTTGTCAATTTGTTACGCTGCCTATGTGAAGGGAGATCACACTAACTATGAAATTGAGCCCTCATTTGGAGTAGAAGCTTCAGAGCTCTATCCTGACGTCCAATACACCACTGTGGATGAGTTCATTAAGAAAAATGATGCTTGCACACCATTTTACTTACACCAGTTTATATCAGTTAATGATGCAAAACATTTTGATTAAAAATGTGTAGTTCGATTAATATACTATTAATGGATTACTAGGTTGTTAAAAAAATAACATGAATTAGTACAAACTTAATGGAATACTAGTTTATTTTATCTTGAGTTACAAGAGCCATATATAAAAGTGAAATTTCTGGCTTACACCATTTGTGTTGGCCAACTTCTTTGTTGGTTCCTTCCTACTCTCTTTGTCACAGCCTAGAGCCACAGCTCCTCCTAGAGATAAAGTAGTTATTCTTAGGGGATGGAAACCCAAAATGCAGGATCCCATTTTTTTCATCAACGTTAGAAATTGATGAACTCACACATCCACCTATTATTAACTTTTGCATGATTAACAACTGTTTTCAACAAGGAAGAGGATATTGGCACTTACACCATCAAAGCTGTTAATGATCCAAGAACCTTGAACATAATGTTCTCTACATCAGCAGCCAACACCTTGTTTTTTAATGACCTAATTTCTATTTGGGAGAAGAAGATTGGTAAGATTCCTGAAAGAGTCCATGTCACAGAAGATCAAGTCTTGAAACAAATTCAAGGTTAGTTAGTGATAAGTCTTCGAAAGATTCAGAAATTGTTCTATCAATTATCAATAAGTTCGGATGAAGGCTTGTGTTACAAATTAGGACTTTTGAATATATGATTGTTTTGACAGTTGCCAGTTGTTTATTGTTCATGCAGAGTCCCCGGTACCCATCAATGTGTTCTTGTCCTGTCAATTAGTCACTCACTCTGCCTATGTAAAGAGAGATCAAGCTAACTTCGAAATTGAGTCCTCTTTTGGAGTAGAAGTATCAGAGCTTTATTCTGACGTCAAATACACCATTGGGGACGAGTTCCTTAAATCAGTTTGTCTGAGTTACTTACCCAGTTGAGATATATGTCCTCTGTTATTAAAAAAATCATGGAGTAGTAGTGCATAGTGCTGTTATAAGATAGTGGCTAAACTTGTAAGAAATGCAAAGAGACAAGGTAGTGGAATTCAATATATATATATATATATATATATATATATATATATATATATATATATATATATAATTACAATAACACCTTTCATTAATTCACCTAAAATTACATAAACACCCTTCATTAATCAAAACGGCGTAGTTTTGGGGCTAGCTGGAGATAAACTTATCTCAAGCTGCTTCAGAAATGTTTTTCCCTATATTAATATCATATACATTTTACTGAAACATCCTTTATTAATTCACCTAAAATTACATAAATACCCTTCATTAATCAAAACGACGTAGTTTTGGGGCTAGCTGGAGATAAATTTATCTCAAGCTGCTTGAGAAATGTTTATCCCATACATATATATATATATATATATATATATATATATAGTGGAGTCTTGCTTGCAGTATTTGAATAAATGTCACCTTGGTGAGCGTCAAGGTAAAATGCAAGACACACGACAACATGTTATCCATAGCTCATGATTTCAAGAAATGTGACATGTATTAAGATTTGAATGTGTTTCTAGCATGATTCATTATCAAGTTTCTTTTGTAAGATTTGCTTTAACTTTTTGTCCTATAACTAAAGAGTTATATTTCTCTTATATTGTATGAGAGAAACAAATTCTACACACACAAAAGAATGATGGATTTCATCTCTATTTTTTCTTTGTTCTCTAACTTGTGAGTTTCATTTATTTCTCACTGATCATCAAATTTCCTATTAGTTCAACAATTTTCTACTTAAACCAGCTAGTCTGGTCTGGTTTTTAAACGATTTGTAAAACATTAGTTGTACAAATCAAAACAATAACTAGAAAACTCATTAGATCTTACTAAGAACATCGGCAGTGCTAAATTAGACAATTAAAACGCTAGAAACCGAAGAACTTGAAGATACTTAACTTCCAGATTTTACAAATATTGGTGTGCATAATCAATTTCTTAATTAATACCTTCATTAGCTGCTATTTAAGACAACTTTTAATTAAATTAAGATTCCCTTTATGAAGAACAAAATAAAAATAAAAATGAACAAACAAAATTGAGCCAGGAAATAAGACAACCCGTGACTGAGAAATTGAGCATCACCCGATTCTCATTTATTACCCATTCTTCCATTCTTCGCAGAGGCCTTTGAAGATCCTTTCACCTTCGGAGACTTACCCTTCATCTTGGAACCTCCTTTTCCTGCCTTACCCATTCCACGTTTCCTAGCATCCATCTTCATTCTGCGATCAACAAGGACTTTTCCCTTTCCAGTCTTAACTTGGACACCTTTCTTTGCAACTACATATTCCTTTTAGGCCTCTTCGGAACATCACTTTTTAAAAACAACATATCTAACAATGCGTTTTTCATATTTCTTGTGGATAATTATTTAAGTCATACAACATTATTGTTGTATATCTCGTCCAGTAGGAGTTTTCTGATTTATATGTCCCTAATTGAGGAAAAAAAACAAAATGAATAAATTAAGTTTAAATAAATGAAAAAAAAAATCTATAAACTTATGAGTCAAAATGTGATCTTAAACCTATATATTTAATTTCTCACTTAACAGGAGGAATCAAATCTCTCATGATTTATGTTGAGAATCCTATGTACCAATGAAAAGAACACAACCATATCTGAAATAAAAAGAACCACAATTATTAATCTATGAAACATTCTCACATCTTCAAACTTTTATGTTCGCTATTTTTTATCATAAAACATCCTGTTTTAATTTAACATGAATGTATACACAACAACTTGCTGCGATTTAAATGTCAATTTTCTGACGGACTGTGCCTAAACAACATCAAAGCACATGGCTTTCAAACACTGCAGCAGCAGCAACAGAATTAGCCATGGGCCCAAAAAATAGAAGATACTTTTAGAGAAGAATTACACAGAAAGTGAGTGTTAATAGTTCATCTAATATCCATACAAGTAAAGAGGCAGAAACTTCAAAGGCAACAGTTTTCCCTGAACAGAAGAAAAAGAGTGCTGCATGAAGTTTGTCTTCAAATCATGGTAACAGGCAGGGAAAGATCGCCGCATCGCAATACAAGACTAGATTTGCGATAAATCTAAAACTGAACCAAATATTGATGTATATCAACAATGAAGTTCACTGTCAGCATTAGCTTGTCTTCTGGTATCATAAAATGAGTGGACACAAAAAGATTTCCTGTAACTGCATATTGGCATATCCATAATACTCTGACTACAAATTCCTTCAAATAAAGGGGAAAAATCAACTACCCTGAATGCTCCCAAAACCTAACTTTCAGATTTATATTCTTCAAATCAAGACACAACAAGCTTCAGTCTGCACGAGTGCCACTGCTACTTGCAGAAGACTTCTTGCCACTATACTTCTGCATAATATTAAAAGAAATGGCGTATTATCATTCAGGCAAATGATACAAAATAATTCAAATCTTGCTTCTGCTGGACTTCATGTACAAGAAAATAACAGGTGCACAAGGTAAATGACAAAAGGCAACTAAAGCATAACAAAACCTGCTTTCCCAAGTTGAATGGAATATATTTGTGTTTGATCATGTGTGAAATTTGGCGCCTCATTGTAAGGACAAACAGAACAACCCAATAACAGAGTAATATTGGCCAGAAGACAGGAACATCAAATACAGAAAAGAAAGTCATTAGAAATGCTATGCATAAAGCCTTTGTGAAAGAATACCTGCAGCCATAATAACAAATCAAACCATTAATCTTATCCATCAATGGGGATTAGATTCCTTCAAACTGTTCCCCAAAAGAAACGGGTAAGCTTTAACAAGACAATACTGTAAATTACATTATTGTTGAACAACTATAAAGGAATGCACATCAATAATACCAACCTCTTTTAGGAAAGCCGAATTAAATAAATCAACTCACACCACCAAAGTCACTGAACATAGCAATTCTTATTTATGAAGCCATTCCAGTCATACAACAACATCTAATCTCCATTCAAACAAAAAGCAGTTTTCAGTAAGGATTATGGGATATCCACATATTATGTTATGAAAGAACAGAGCCCCCTTATAAGTCGTTTGGATTCTTTAAACTAAGTTTTTAAGGAAGTATGAAATTTGACAAGGAAATGCCCAGACAATTAAAGCCAAGTAGTTATTTGTTTCAAGACGTACAAGCAAATAAATAATTGATGAGACAAAAAGAACTTCAGAAGTGACAGTTGGACTAATTAAACAAATGAATTTAAAAAGAATTTTTTTGAAATTTGGAATGATACACAATCATCTGAATGCAAGAGAATAAGAAATAGGAATGTTACTAAATTTTCAATATAATGTATCAAATTCTAAAAGCTTTTCAAGACCAAATTAGAATAACAAATAATGACACAAAAGGATACTTAAGTGACAATTTGTTCAATGGAAAATGTGATTAGGAAAGTTTATGTTTCAGGAAACGTTTTAACAAAAAAATAGGAAAGATACACTTCCATGTAATTTATCTTCTGCTATGAGCAATGACGAACAGCTTTCTGCCAAATGCCAATGGTTATTAACTGATTATTAAATGGTTGCATGCAGTGACGTTTGGGGGCAAGTAATAGCAACTTTCTGTTTGATTGTGTTCTGATTTTTTGGTTCTTAAAACTATTTCGTATAATAATTTATGAAAACAGGTGTTTTCTTCTGTGTTTTTTTGTTTTGAAAATTAAAAATCAAAACACAAAACAAAAAGAAGTCGGAAAAAAAATTACGGGTCTGTTTGATTGTGTTTTGGTTTTTTTGTTCTTAAAACTGTTTTGTAAAATAATTATGGAAACAATTGTTTTCTATGTTTTTTTTTGTTTTGAAAGTTAAAAACCAAAATAAAAAACAAAAACAACTCATACATGATCTCTAAATTTGATTCTAAAAACAAAAAAACTGTAATTTTGTTGTTCTGAAAACTAAAAAACTGTTTTTAAAAACAGTAATCAATCATAGCCCGTACAATTTGGGTTTTTTTGTTCTGAAAATCAAAAAACTATTTTTGGAAACCAGGGCCTTAATCTTTTATCCTTTCTAAAGGCTGGAAATATTTTCTAATGATCCGTAAAATGTTTTCTGAAAAAGCAAACAGAAATATTGGGGAAATACTTTCTAGATAGCTATTACCTCTAAAATGTGCAAAGCTTATAGTCTTATACTACCAATTAACACACGGAATACAGAAATGACAGAACAAGTCAAAATTCACAGATACAAAGTCAAGTACCAAGAAGGGAGGCATTGAAGCAGCAACTATTAACATGAACCCCAAATTTAATAAAAGTTTCCTTCGAAAAATGAATTTCAAAATGTGTTAAAAAATATTTACAATGTTGTATTAATATGTTAACAAACTTACTACCCATAAAACAAAATTACTAAATTACCAGAACTTAAACTCAGGAAGCCGCCGAATGAACGGTTTGAACTCATCAGAACCTCTAGTTGGCAGCAAAGCTCCATCAGAAGGCTCCAGCTCAGGATCGACCAAAGGTGACAGAAACCCAATCAACAGATTCAGCAGGTAGATTCCCAGACCATAAGACACAATGTAAAATCCTTGAAGATAAAAAACCCGCAAAACATATATCGACCCAATAACACAAGTCCCAATCCATCTATACGTAGCGTGTGGGGTAGATTTATCCAGATAATATTGAAATAGCTTCGAAAATTCCTGCCACCATTGGTTCACGGGTGCAGCAGGCGAGGCACTGCTGCCTCCAGTTCCTTCCATTCAATTCACAACCTGCAGAGAAACAACCAAGCAATT
The DNA here is from genome assembly GCA_032173675.1 of Gastrolobium villosum. Classification (NCBI taxonomy): domain Eukaryota; kingdom Viridiplantae; phylum Streptophyta; class Magnoliopsida; order Fabales; family Fabaceae; genus Gastrolobium; species Gastrolobium villosum. Next base: position 115,316 of record JAVKPL010000638.1, read on the forward strand.
TATTCACACAAAAAGCATACATAACCATGTGCCATTGCGTATCAGAGCCTATATCCACACTTAATCATACATACGCAAGCGTACGATTATCACCCGACATATATTGAATTGAAGAACGAAAAATTGCAGAAAACCCTCCATATATGAATATAGTTTAGAAATTAGAATTTCAAGTTCTAATAATTGTAATGTTTAATCCAAAATATAACTAGAACGATAAAACCAAAACGAATCAGTTGTCGTTTTCATAATCGTAGATAAGCCCCCAATCAAGATCTACCGTGGAGGCAGTGCTGTTTGCCGAATCGGAAACCCTAACGTTTTGGGAAAATAGAAATGGAAGAAGAATGAGAGAAGGAAAAAGCAATGAAGAAGAGGAGCTGACCTGCGAGGACGGTTTCGAGCTCGAAAACGAAGAATATTGAATTGATGGATGGAGGAACCAGAGTTTGCAGATCTACAAGGAAACGCGATATTGAATTTGTGTGCTTTTCTAATTTATTATTTTTTCTCAATTGTTTATATATTGGAAAATTATACTCTTATACTATATTAGACCGTTATCTCATTCTATATTTTACATAAAAAGAGGTACTCTCTATTTTTCTTTTCTTTTCTTTTTATACTCTCATGTTACGTGAGACTTTTATCTCATTTTACATTTACATAAAAAGATGTACTTTTTATATTTATTAATCTTCTACGTAGGAGATAATTTACTTCATGTTATATAAATAAATCATATGAGTTCTACTATTTTCTAAAAAATCAAAAAAAAAAATGACACGACTTTTTATTTCTCACTTGTGTGAGAGAATTATGATAATTTAAACCCATATTTTATATGGTTTTGTGTTTGAGTTGCGAGCCGAATCTTGAACGGCGTATATATCTTCTGTTTGACGGACCGTCATGGGAGGGAAATGGTGCAGAATGAAAGTGTACTGTGCACGTGTTTACTTGAATGTCATTTGTCAGTTACGGTAGCATAGAAGCAGAAGCAAGCTGTGGAGGTTATTTTGGGACAAAAATCAAGATATTTTTATAATTATAATTTATTTTAAGATTATAATAATCTTTATCATTATAATTTTTTAATTTTTCAATTCAAAATGACATTATGTTGGGAGTGAAGTTAGTTAATTTATCTACATTTACCGTAGAAATATTAAAACCTAGATTAATATATATAAAAAAAGTAAAAGTGTATGTGATTTTAAATGATGTAAAGTTATATCATTTAAAGTAAGAGAAAGAAATAGACAAAGAAAGAGAGAAAATGGACAAAAAAATTAAAAATGTGAGTCTCACCTCTTTATAAAAATGAAATGATATAAATTATGTTATTTAAAAGGAGAAACATTTCTTTCACCAAAAAACAAAAAGAAGAAACATTTTTCTCATAAAAAAAATTGGATGAAATCTATTTTTTTTCTCTTTCTTTTTATTAATGATTTTTTATATATATATTATATGAGATAATTTATCACATATAATATGAAAAATATATTTTTCAATATTAATATCACTGGTTTGGTTCGGAAACATGTATATCATTGAAGTTATTTTTTAGTTTTTAGTTAGTCTCTTATTTAAAAAATTTAATTGTGATAATAATCAATGATTATGTAAAATATTAAATTTATTAAATAATGTAATAACATATTATTAAAGGGGTTTGCATTTGTTTATAAAAAAAAATGGGGTTTGCATTCATCATTCAACATGACCATTTCCTACACACAACATTTTGTGGGGCCCGCACGTTTTGAAGAAAATTACAGTACGCGAAACGAATCTCTATAACATAACACAATCATTTTTCGCACAACATAACTTTTATAAAACCCATTATTAAATATCAATTTAACAATTCAAATTAAAATTTAAGTTAACATTATTTTCAGGTTGCTGTATCGGACAGAATTACAAGTTAAAAACGTAAGTTTACAACTGTTTATGGCATGTAAGAAATGTACATTGTATATTTGAGTTGGCACTCGAAAGTTTTTGGACCACGTTACAGTTAATGACTATTCCAAGAGCTGTCAAAAATGGGCTTAGATCCGTGGGAGATCTGAAGCCCCATAACTTTTTCGGCCCAATATTTAGTGGGGCTATTTTAAGCCCAAACCCACAAATTTCTTTTATTTCTTAGGTCGGGTGGCGCTAACCCGCGGGTCACGTTTTCCAATTCACTCTTGCTATCAGTGTTGTTCTTATTAGTGTCGTGTGCTCCTCCTTTCATGTCGTTTCTGTATTAGCGAACCCTAACTACAACGCAGCCATTGTCGAGCAAGTAAGGTACCATGATTCTTCTATCAAAACTCATCATTTATAAGATTCCATTGATTCTTCTTAAACTCATGCTAAGTAGGATGCAGGATTATTCCACAGGCCAGCTACAAAGCTATGTCTATATAAGTTTCCTTATTTCAATTGGGTCTTCAAATCTTTAATGAAAGATGTGATATGGATTAATAGCTATGTCATGATAACGGTTTTTATTAACATGACATACTTGTCTCTAGCTATATCATGAGGATATATTGCATTGAATTGATGTATGGTAATCTGCTTCTAAGTAATTGTATTTTCTTTTCTTTCCCATGAAGTAATGACAAAAACCTGATTTATCTCTTCTGAAGTTCTGGTATTCAGGACTTACATTAGAAACTTGGTTTGATGATAATTTTGTAAGAAATCCCTGTCCTGGTACAGTCTCCGGCCACCCACCCTTGTTTATAATGATCTGGTCTTAATTTCTTGACAAATTCCACCTGTGAACAGAGAATTTCGGACATTTATTGCTAGAAAATAGTGGAGTATAGTGATACCCTCACCCATACCCTTGCTAGTAGGGCTTTAATGGGGAATGGTTTGGTTTGGATGGGGGGCAAGTGACAACTGCCTCTCCCACCCTGCCTTTTACCATTGCTATTGCTATTGTTATTCATTTGATTTGTTGAACCAGATGGCGATGCAGATGGAGGCTGAGAAGCAGAAGCAGTTTGAGGTGGATTTGGGTAACCTGATGGCGTTGGACACTCATCACACCTTCCCTTCTCAACCACCCATTTCCAGGTTTCTTCTTTTTCTTCTACTTCTTATTCTCATTTTCGACGGAGAGCCACCCTCCCTCATTGCTAACCTTAATTAAACCTAGGGCGGACCTCGTCAACGAGTGTTTACAAAAAGGCACTCAATTAGTTCAAGCTATCGCAGATGCACTCTTTACTTTGCCATCGACCGAAGATGTAGATGGTCCCCTTGTCAAGTTGCCTGCACCACTGACTAAATTGCCTAGAGAGAAACATGTAACCCCTCTTACTTCTACTTTTATTCACTTGTTTCCCACACTCCAGTCTCTTTTTCTTTTTCTTTTTTTATTTAAAAAATTATGCAACCTGTTAAGTTCCGTTAATGCTGAAATACTCACCATGCTAATATTTATTCCCACTGAGTTGCAATTTTCCTACAGCTAAATAAAATCCTCTTGTCATTAATATATTAGAATTGTATCTTTGTTTATAGTTCCTATTTCTTAAATGAACTATCAGTCCTATCTTGCAATTAACTTTACACTTGTCTCATTTATATTGTTATCTTTACCTTAGATTCCATGGTTCTAGTGTTTCTCTATGTCTAGTTAACCAAATCCCTTGCTTATCAATTTTTGTAATGCTTTCAGCTGCCAAAGCCAAAGCCTCCTACTAAATGGGAAGTTTTTGCCCAAAAGAAAGGTTAGTCATGCTGTATATGTGCCTTTCAAATGAGTTCATGTTGAACATAACCTTCTTCCTGCTTTTATCGATGCTAATGTATCTGATTTGGGCTTAAGGTTGTTTTCTAATTTTTATTATCTGAAACCTATTCTATGCTATTTTTGTAGGCATACAGAAACGGAAGAAAGACAAAATTGAATATGACGAACAGTCTGGAACCTGGAAACGTACATACGGGTATGATCGTGCAAATGATGAAGATGCTGTACCCATTATTGAGGCAAAAGCAACAGATGGTAATTAATTGAACATGCCTTTCAACATGAATGGATCATTATTGAAATCACTGCTACTGTGTTTCTCTTAATGGCCATGTATGAAGAGACCCTTCTTTGAGGTGTTACTGTTGGGCATCAGCGGAACTACTAGACCTGTTAGGAACAGGAGAAAAGTTTAACTTAGATAATTAGGTGGCAAACCTGGAAGGCATGTGTACTCAAACAGTACAAATTAAAGGAAAATCTGAGATAGAGCCCCATTTGTCCATTTGAAGATCCAAATTATAAAATGGAAACATTCAAATATATCAGGTCATGCACAATGTTTAATCATAACATGCAGGGGATAGTGTTCTACCAATGAGGTGGCGTAACACACTTGATAGGAGAGAGATGATGGAATCTTCTTAATTTGTTATGTAAAGGGATGGCTATGGTATAAACATATATAAGTGGGGAAATGCATTGAGTAAGATATCTGGAATATTGCTTGGACTTGGGTCTTGGGAGAGAATAGAGCCTCTCTAATTGCTCTATAGTATCCTTTTCTTTTCCGGCTTCACTTGTAATTTTCTGCCATTACTGTTCTATTGATATTCCTTGTATCAGTTGTTTGCATTTCATGTACTGTTGATTTGCTTTAATTTCTTGTACTGCTAAGACTAATACTAGTAATACAAGCCTGTTTTTTTTTTTTTTTTTTTTTTTGGTATTCAACAAGCCTGTGTTTTCATTATAGTACCCATTTGAGTTCTGTTTTCTGTTGTTATTGGCTGGGTTCTTATCAAGTATCCATCAGTTAGGACTTCAAAATGTGGAAGATGTTATTTTCGTACTTGTTTTTGGTAGTTTGTTATTCTGTTCTGTATTCTGCATTATGGACATGAAGCTTCTTGCATGTGATAATCTGGATCAAGTTAGTAGTTTATGTCTCTATTTCAAATCATTTATAATTGTTATGTAAACCTCTTGTGGAGCTAATGTTGTTATTATGTTTCTGATTTATTTTAGGATTTCTATCTTTTCTGAGTGCATACAGGGTGCATATTTGTAATTCACATTTTTATGGGCGTATAATTTTATGCACCAATCAAAGCTATCAGGATGGTATAGTAATGGATATTGTAACATCTTGCAGATCCAGAAGAGGATCCTTTTGCCAAAAGAAAAGAAAATAAGAAGAAAAGAGTTGAAAAACAAGATAAAAATAGACTACAGAACCTGAAAGAAGCTGCAAAATTCGGTGCTTTACCAAGGTTTTTCTCTTACCTATTTTCCAATTAGCCTTGAGGCTTTTGTAGCATGGGAATTGTATGTTATTGTCTATCAGAATATACATCATAGGTTCATAGTCGTGTGAACTTATTTCATGGATCATTGGCTGCCTTCTTGAAAGCATAACTGAGGTGGAGTCAGACCTTAGTGACCGTTGGAGTTATACCTCTCACCTTGGTCTAGTGGCCACCTATTCTGGAATTGTATTAGATGCTGTCCACTTTCTTTTTTGAGTTTGCTTAAGTTTCTTCTGCACAACTTACAAAACTGAAATAAACCACTCCCCGTTAAACCCGACTAGCGAGTGTGGGGTGAAGGAAATCCTTCTACGTAGCCTTACCCTTGTATAATTGCAAAGAGGTTGTTTCCTGGATTCGAACCCATAACCTTTCCGTTATGAAGGAACAATTTTATCACTGCTCCGGTTTTCCCCCTTTTAACTTATAAAACTGAAATGAGATCTACAAATTCTTTTGATACTATTGTCTTGGGCCAACTAGTGATACTGCTTTTTATTTGTTAAATGCTCCAAAGCCCTAATTACTTTTGCTTGCTGGTAGCTTGATGTTCTGAATGAACGGTCTTGCCCCTGCTACTGTTGGAACCTTAACTTCTAGCAGATGTAATCATTTGTAGATTTTGACTGTTTATCTCTGTCCTTCCTCGTATGTGGTTATGTCCCCAATTTTGGGACCACCTAATGATTGGTGGCACCTTAACTTCCAGTAGATATAATTTGGAAATTTGTGTGTCAACTTCTTACTTGGTTGTTGGAGTGTTTTGACATAGTGTGTTTTGTATACTTTATTTTATATCTTTATTCTTTCTCTTCTTTTCTTTGGTCATGTTCGTGCTATGTCCTCTCTTGTAATGAGATCTGAATAAATTCGTATGCAGTCATGTCCAGTTGGCTGCTACAGCTTTGCCTATAACAGGAACTCAGGCAGCACCCAAGAAAGTTACCAAGGATGAACTAGGTAATGTAGCAGGAATAGCTGCAACTGCAACTGCCAGTGGTGGGAAATTTGACAAGAAATTGCCAGGTGAAAAGCCTGCACAACATAAAGGAAAATATCGAAAGGTTGTGCACTGTGTGCTCTTAATGAAATCAGTGTCTCTGATTCATGTAAATTATTATATGTAGAAGCATCCATCTTTCATTAAATTGACTAATTAGCTTCCTTTGTTCTGTTTTCATCTAGTTCCTGCCTGTTGTGGAAGGAACAGGGATAGGATCGCTGGAGAAGGAGCAAACTGAAAAAATATTGAACAGGATCATCTCCAAGAATTCCCATGACATACTCAATGTTGGCAAGGTACATTCAAGTCATTTAGTGACCTAGATTTCAATTTTTACCAAGTTTTATTAACTTTTTTCAACATTGTATTCTCTGTATTCTAGGCCATCACAATGCACAATGTGAAGAAAGAGAAAAGGAGAAGGAGTGAGACGACAGGGAGGGCTTCCTCAAATGACAGCAAATTGAAAACTCAGAAGTCGTCTTTTAAAAAGGGAAATTTCAAGAAAGGCAAGGCAAAAGGAAATCCCATTAAAGGCAAGGCAAAAGGAAAATAGTTTAGATTTTATCGAAGGTTATAGATTTTTTGGGAACTCTTTACTGGCTTGAAGTTTTGTAGACGATTATTTCATCTATTAATTGCTATCCTTTTTATTTATTCGCTATCTCAATATAGTTAGCTCTTTTTATAGACAAAAAAAAATCTCCTTTTTAACTTTTCAAATCAATGCCTAGATATATGGCAGGCAGCAGGCATGTTCATTCCGTGCTCTTCCTATTTAGAATTCACAAGCAAGATATCTCTGGAGCCCGTATATAGTACAAGGCTACAAGCTCTTTGTTTAACATGTCTATGTGAACTGTGAAGCATCCATTAGCATTTGGGGGCATGGTAGGACTTTAGAGTCCCTACAAACATTCGTGCTACAAATACTTTTGAGATGCCATACTAATTAACTTAAAACGGCAATGATGACCTTGTTTTGACGCGGCTTGTTGATATTGGTCAACATGGTAGAGTTAGACATGAACGACATTTTTATCCCAAATCAAGTGGGAGATGAACCCAAATGAAATATACAAAAAGATTGAAAAAAGAAATATAAAAGTAAAAATAAGAATAAATAAATAGAATAGTAATATATATATATATATATATATATATATATATATATATATATAAATATAAAAATAAAAGTAAAAAAGAAAGGGAAAAGAAGAAGAGGGGAACCGAAGGGGAAAAGGACTAAAAAGGGATCATCTGGAACATAAGAATAATAACGGGTCTAACCCTCCACCATGCTTATAGTTTTTATCCATTCCGTTTTAAGGCATACCGTCCATCAATCTATATCTCACTCCATTAAATCTTGTTTTACTATCTTCCCCCAAGTTTCGGTCTACATCTACTCTTTTTGTATTGAGCTCTTTGTAACAAACTTTTATTCTTACAGGAGCATCCAGGGGCTTCTCATTACGTGCCCAAACCACCTCAATCTATGTTTTCTCATCTTCTCAGCCACCGATAGTACTCCTACCTTTCGTCGAATATCTTCATTTTTTATCTTATCCATCCTCGTATAATCACACATCCACCTTAACATCCTCATATCTGCTACTCCCAATTTATGCTCATGTTGCCTATGTGCTGGCCAGCATTCAGCTCCATATAGCATTGCAGGTCTTACTGTTGTTTTATAGAATTTTCCTTTTAACTTAAGGGGGATTTTGCAGTCACACAAAAACCCAGATGCACTGCGCCATTTCATCCACCCTGTTCTGATTCTATGATTTACATCCTCATCAATCTCTCCACTATTTTGCAAAATGGAGCCCAATTATTTAAAAGTGTCTTTCTTGGGTACCTCTTGATCACTTAGGCTTTGTTTGGGAGTTAGTTTTAGGAGGGGAAGGAAAGGAAAAGGAGGGTTTTAGTAAGCCCTCCTCTTGCTTGTGAGTTAAAAAAAAAAAAAAAAGAGGGGAAGGAATTGGGAATTTTTACTAAACCCTCCAAAACCCTCCTTCTTCCTAAAATTAAAGTTACCCCAATTTTGGGGGTTTAAGGGGGAAATATTAAAAACTACTTATCTACCCTTAGTATTACAATGTAAAAAACTACATAAATGTGAATCATTTTTAAACGTGATATTATTAGAAAATTCTCAGATACCAACAAAATTTATCGATGAAAAATATTTAGTCAAAAATAGTGATGGAATTTTTGATGAAAATCACATACATCAAAAAAATTTCGTCAAAACTAAAGACGGAACAAGATTTTGTCATAATCACTGACATAGATTTTTTACGGGAAAGAATTCAGTCAAAACTATTGACGAATCTAAATTTCGTTGAAACTTTCAACGAAAATATTTTCGTCCAAAATTTGACGAAACACATATCCACCGAAAAGTTTCGACGTAAAACAATTACGTCTAAATTTTTTACGGAAAATATTTACATCAAAATTTTCTGCAAAAATTTTCGACGAAATATATTTCAATCAAAATTTGAGACTAAAACCATTTCTGAAAAAAATTTGACAAAATTTTTTTGTCAAAATTCTTTACAGAATCTAAATTTTGCAAAAATATTTCCCCAAAAAACATATTTATCGAAATTTTTGACGAAAAATATTTCCATCAAAATTTTCAATGCAACACATTCCATCGAAATTTTTTGCTGGAAAAAATTTTCATCAAGATTCTTTACATAATTTACATTCCGTCAAAAAATTTCGACGAAAATATTTTCGCTAAACTTTTTGACAAAAAATTTCAGTCGAATATTTACGAAAAAACATTTTCATCGGAAATTTTCGACAGAAAATATTTTCGTCGAATTTTTTGATAAAAAATATTTGCATAAAAAATTTCAACGGAAAACATTTCTGTCAAAAAATCTCAACAGAAAATTTTTCCATAAAAAAATTTGACGAAGAATATTTCGATTAAAATGTTTGACGGAAAAAATATTCTGTTAAAATTCTTTACAAAATATAAATTTCATCGAAAGTTTCGAATGAAACATTTTTGTCAAAATTTTTTTCAAAACAATTTCTGTCGAGATTTTCGTCATAACACATTTCCATCGAAATTTTGAACGAAAAACATTCCGTCAAAATTTTTGATGAAATATTTTTTTTTTCTCGTTTAAAGCATTTCATGAAGGAAATCATTTTCGTCAAAACTTTTGCCAGAAACTAAATTTCGATAGAAAATTTATTTTTGTCAAGATTTTCATCGGAGAAAAATTTCTGTCACTTTTCGACGAAGAGTATTCTGGCGAAAAAAATCTTGTGAAAATTTTCGTAGCTTGTAGCGTAGAAATTTCATAAAAAATATTCTTTTTTAATATTGTGAAAAGTACATAAATAATTTTGTTAGAAAATTTTAAATTTAATTTAGTTTGTAAAATATAATAATTATATTAATTTTAAAAAGGGGTAAAATGGTAAAAATATCTCATTAACCCTCTATTTTCCTCCCTTGTCATTTTTTAACTTCCAAACAATGGAGGGGAATACCCTCCAATTTCCTTCCCTTCCTTCCCCTCCCTCCCCCTTGGATCCCCTTCCTTCCCTTCCCTTCCAAACTCCCAAACAAAGCCTTAGATGCACGGGATCTTGGTCTACATCCCTTACCAGAGAAAACTCACACTTCAGATACTCAGTCTTGCTTCGACTTAATGTGAATCCTTTAGATTCCAATGTACTTCTCCACAATTCAAATTTTCTATTAACACCATCCTTGCTCTCATCATAAGCACAATATCGTCTGCAAAAAGCATACACCATGACACTTCCTCTTGAATATATTTTGTTAGTTCATCCATAACTAAGGCAAAGAGATAAGGACTTAGAGCTGACCCTTGGTGTACACCTACCGTGATAGGAAAATAACTTGATGTTCCGTTACAAGCTTTCACACTTGTAGTAGCCACATCATACATATCCTTGATTGCCTTTACATACTTTGGTGGTATCTTTTTCTTCTCCAGAACCTACCATAGAACTTTTCTTATAACCCTATCGTATAATTTCTTAAGGTCTATGAACACCATATGTAAGTCCTTCTTCTTTTCTCGATATATTTCCATTAGTTGTCGCATCAAGAAAATGGCTTCCATGGTACATCTTCCTGGCATAGATCCAAATTGATATGCAGAAACCTTGGTATCTCTCCTCAAGCGATGCTCAATAACCCTCTCCCACAACTTCATAGTATGGCTCATTAGCTTAATGCCTGTATAGCTTGAACAATTCTGTATATCTCCCTTATTTTTGTAGATAGGCACAATCATACTTTTCCTCCATGCATCAGGCATCTTATTTGTCTGGAGAATCTTATTGAAAAGATTGGTCAACCATTTTATTGTTACATCCCCAGGCCTCTCCACACTTCAATAGGGACCTCATTAGGTCCCAAGGCTTTATTAGTCTTCATCCTCTTTAAAGCTTCCTTAACTTCATGTGTATTAATTCTACGCACAAATCTTCTATTCAAATCATCATAGGCGTCCTCTAGGTCCACCTCGCTTATATCTCCATCCCCATTAAACAACTTGTTGAAGTAGTTCATCCATCTTGCATTTACATCTTCATCTCACACCAAAAGTTTTTGATTTTCATCCTTGATGCATCTAACTTGAGGTCTTTACTTTTCTTATCCCTTATTTTTGCAAGTTTATATATACCTTTTTCACCATCCTTGCTCCCAAGGTTTTTATACAAATCAGCAAAAACCTTACCTCTAGCTTCTCGCATTGTTTTCTTTGCATTTTTTCACGCCAAACTAAACTTTTGCAAGTTCTTTTCACTGGGACTTTTATACAAAGATCTAAAGCACTCCTTCTTATGTTTAATTGCCTCTTGCACCTCTTCATTGCACCACCATGTTTTCTTTGTATGAAATTCATTTCCTTTGCTTTCTCCCAACACCCTCTTTCCCATATTTTGAATACACTTAGCCATCTCATTCCATATTGCATTTGTTCCTCCATCAAACTCCCAAGGTCCTTCGTGCAACACTTTTTCATTGAACTCTCTCTCTTTTCCCTCCTTAAGCTTCCACCACCTTATCCTCGGGTTCTGAGCCCTCTTCCTCATTATAAGGGTAGACCTTACGATCGACACAAGAAGTTCTATCTTCTCTTCTAGCCAGAAAGAAATCAATCTGACTACGATTTTGGCCACTATGAAAAGTGATTAGATGTGACTCCCTTTTTCGAAAAAAAGGTGTTCACTAGCATCAAATCGTAGGCTAGTGCAACATTCAAGATATCTTCTCCAGTCTCGTTTCTTGTCCCATAGCCTAAACCTCTATGAATTCCATCAAAATCTCCATTGTTTTTACCATTATGACCATTTAGATTTCCTCCTAAGAAAATCTTCTCCTCTCGAGGTATTCCCCTCAAAACCTCCTCCAAGTCTAATGTATGGATATCTAGACCATGACATTCCTAATGTTGAAGTATTCATAGTATTCGGCGTTGAAGTCTATTATCCTTGAATTGATGAGACGTGTTCATAACTTGTAAATATTGTTCATAACTTGTATGTTTCACCAAACAAGTTTATCTTTACAACTAATCTACTCACCGTTGATTTTCGTTATTCTAACAGTTATAATTTATTAGGTTTATTGGGATTTAATAATTAATTAATAAGTGTGATTCAATAATTTTTAATAAATTATAACCGTTAGATTGATGGAAATCAACTGTGCTTATGTTGGTTATAAAGTTGGTAAAAACTTTTATGGTAACTGGTAAGTATATTATTTCTCGAGAGAATTATAACACTCTAAATAATATATATATATATATATATATATATATATATATATATATATATATATAGGGTTATATTTACAATTTTTTACAAACTACAAAATATGTTCTCCCAGGAGAACACTAGGTTACACTATGTTCTCACGGGAGTACATAGTTTAATTTGCAAAAATTTGTAAAAGGATCCTTCCCCTATATATATATATATAATAGGGTTTGTTTTTTTTCTGCAAGGTAGATAATTTATCTATATTGAGCTCTAAACGATGTCGTTTTAGGTGGAAATTAATATATTTTTATAATTATAATTTATTTCAGTGTTATAATAGTCTTTCTCATTATAATTTTTTAATCTTTCAAGTTTCAACCAAAATGACGTCGTTTTGGGAATAAATGTAGATAAATTATCCACATTCATTATTTATTATATAAACATTACACACAGTCATATATAAAGTCATATATAATTTTAGGGAAAAATATTTGTTCTTTTAAATGACACAACTTGTGTCATTTCACTCTCACAAAAAGATGGGACCCACACCTTTATTTTTTTTGTACACTCTCTCTCCTCACCTTTATTTTTAGGTAGGACCCACAACTATCAATATGGTATTTTGATAGTTGCCAATCACAAAGAACATAAGATATACATAGAAAAATATCTAGTGCAGTGAGGGGGTGAATGGTACGCAAAGTTTAACTTATTGTGCAGATATTTTTCCTTAAAAAAGAGAAAAGAAAGGTATTTTATTTAAGCTGATTATTTTATTCATTGGCACGTGATCTTAAAAGTGGCCACAATAATTACGCTTAATTCGAAACATACAAGAAATTAAAAAAGGCAACAACAAAAAAAAGAAAAGGAAAAAGCCAATAAGAAGAAAAGAAAAGCACATAAGGGTGGGTCCCATTAGCTCGAGCCCGAATCATGTGGCTGAGAGTGAGGTATGGACTCCGAAGCAAAACAAAACAAACCAAGCATATTCTTCCATTACTAACTACATTACAAAAAAAAATCAACGGCGAGATCGATTACCATGGACCCACGTACGACGAACTTCTAGGCCGTTGATTTTATGCAGCAGTAAACTTTTCATTCTTCTTCACTTCAATTTTCTTTTTTTTTTTTTTTTCATTTCATTTATCAGCTTCTCAACTTTATTGTTCCCATTTTCGCCGACTTCGCTCTTCTGCGTCTCTGAATTCTGAAGGTAGCTTCGAATCTTTTCGGTTTTCTAATGAGAGTTTCTTCGTTGAGTTTGTTGTTTGCTGAATTCCATGGAAGTTCGATTTACTGCTAAGTATAGGTTTATCTTTGTGGAATTCAATCACACTGAAATGATTTGAATCTGAATTTGACACAAAAAAGATACAATATCTTATTATTATTCGATGATTTAGTAGTGGTTTATGTATCATGTTTGTAGGAATCGGATTCTGCTTTCTTCATGTAATGGTGTTAGGTGCTTAAAATGTAGTTTTGTTCATTTTTTTTGTATCTCCGTACGTTTTTTTTCCTCCTTTTTTTAAAGAAGGATAATTAATGGCTCTAGAAAAATCCAGGTTTTGAACATTTGTTTGGCTTGACTATGTTTGTGAGGTCAAAGTAGTGGTGTGTTGTTGTGCTGGAGAAAGTGAATCAATCAATCATGATGCCTGATGATAATGCTGCACAAGCATGTCATGATGGTGAGAGGGTGCATGCTCAGGCAATGCATGGTTACCAATCGGCATGGATGGCTCATTGGATGCATACAAGTTATAAGTCAGCAACCCCGGCTTGCAATCGTGTAACGATTGATTGTGAGCTTAAAGAAGTCAAAGAAGATGGTTCACTTGGTGCTGATCAGAAGTCAAAGTCTATGCATGCTGGAGCATTTGGAGAAGAAGCTAGGGCTGCAAGGGTTAACTTCAGTAATGAGGCAGACACAGGAAGATCAAAGAAAGCGAGCTCTGATCCCAATTCATTTCCTGTATTCGATCTTTCTCGAAAGTTAGATGGAAGATTGTCTCTGCAGAGGGAAGAGAATAGTGTTTACCACGGGGAAGATTTAAAATCTGAAACCGAAGCCTGCTCAGGAGATGACACGGTTTCTCTCAACAGAGCTGGGAATCAGTTACCATCAACATCTGCACATGCTCCTCCTAAATCAGAAACTTTAGTAAGAGAGTCTAAATTGTTGTCTGAAGGAACTTTAGCTGTTCCAACATCACTATGGAATGACTTTGAAAAATCAGCTTCTGACATAGTGCCAAATGGACGTGACAAAGGAAAAACTTTGATGCCCCAATTCAAACGTCTTCCACTTGAAATATATCAATCAAGCTACAATGCAGCATCCCAAGAGTGTTTCGCAAGTACTAAATATCATAGTTATTCTTCTCTTTTAATCCGTGAGAAGAAAATAAGTAGCCTTTTGTTAGACCCTCAAAGATCTTCCTTTTCAAGATGGATGCAAGGCGGTATTGCTCATTTGCCACATGATCCCGTAGCTGGCAGTGATGGACTGTATTTTGTTCGTGGTCAGGACCACAAGATTCAAAATTATACTGCAAATCCAAACATTACAAACCATACTGCATCCTCGGAGTCAATTGAATCACAAAATTTTTACGGTGTAAGCTCTTTGGTAAAGCCAGTGCCATGTTCTGTTCATGATGTGGAGACTAAGAAGATATACACCTGTATAGATTCAGTAGAAGAATCTCCAAGAGGCCATCCCAAAATTTCCGAGACAACTCAACAATATCTGATGTCTAGAAAGTCTGATGTTAATTTATCTGACCGAGGTCAGTTCTTTGAAGGGTCAATAGTACCTAAAAAATTCAAAGGAAATGCTGAGATCCTTGATTTCTCTCCACCCATGAGTGACTGTGCTCTGGATGGTCTGAAGCTGGAAGCTTTAGGAAGCTCCATTAAGAGTGAAGGAAAGGAAAATGCCCAAGATTTCAAAAGTCCAACAAGCCTGAAGAATGAATCATCTGCTGAAACAGATACTATGGACATCAATGCTTTACATGAGAATCATCTTTTTGGTATGTATGCACATTTTTTAATATATTTTGAGATTGATTAATTGCTTACATGATGTTCAATTTTTTATATTTTCAGTTAAATTTAATCTTAGTTTTAGTTTTTGGAGGATGACGTGGTCTGCAAGTTTGATGGCTTTAATGTTGTTTTTTGACTAAACTGCTGATGCCTCTTCCCGTCTATTGCAGGTAATGTTTCATTGCAAACAAATAAGGCAATGTTTCGTATACAAAAAAATAAAAATAAAAAGGTAATGTTTCTAATGCTTGATCTTCTTGATACCATTACATTTAATTTTCAATCATCACTTTCTTGTGTAAGCATTTAAATGATGGGTTTTATGTTTATTATGTTGTAGGAAAAGTGATTGTGTAATGTTATAGAGATTCGTTTTGCGTGCCATATTTTTTTCTTTTTCTTTTCGTTTTAAAATAAGTGGGCCCCACAAAATATTGTGTGTGTAGGAAAGTTTGTTATGTTATGTTAAAGGATAAAATGAAAACCCTTAAATGATTTTGTCTTAACCTGGTTTTTTACACTTCACACATCATAGTCTGGCTTTTGGGAAAATAAGAATTCATTTATACATTCATGTTGATTATGATGAATATTGCCCGACATCATATATGATGCAGCTAATTTGAATGGCACTGTTTCTTCATAAGTAGTAGACTTGAACACACACACACACACACACGTACCCATCCAACATATATAACATCTGTGTGCTTTTGCAATTAGTTCAGAAATTTAATAACCATGTCACATCTTAAAAGTTTTCTTGTAGCAATCATATTACACCGGGTTAAATCTGATAAACTACTTTAAACTTTGAGATGCTAGTCAGGCAGGAGTTATTGAGTTTTGAATTTTGTAGTACTCCAAGGATAGTCAAAACTCGCTCACGTCTCAAGTTGGAAAAACTTCAGCTAGAGAGAGAACCATAGCAAAATCGGTGAATACAGCAGTACCAGATATAAACCAAGAGCCTCATGAGCTTCTCACTCCGGAAAGTCCTGTGGTTGACAGGGAGAATAGCACATCAAGAACCCATAGCCTCAATGTGGAACACCTTTCCATTGCAGATGAGCAAGCAAGGTCAAAATCTGGCAATAGTTCTTTGGGATCAGATCCAGATAGCAGATGGGTTAAACGACTCAAGTTATGCGCATTGGGTTCTGCTCGTGGTACCAGGAGTGCAAAAATTGGAGAAAGTTCTTCGCATGAAAAAGTAAATAATATTTTCAGCAAAATTATGAAAGGTAACACAACTAGTTTGGAACCCAAAATTGTATATCATGCTGAGGGCGAGATGGTACCAGATCTACCTGCGACAGTATTAACAAATGGCAAGTCCTCTTTTACTGAAGCGAAGAAAACAGTAGAAATTACACTTTCACATCCCTGGATTCAGAGATGGAGTCATAATCGTGCTGCATCTTCCCATAAGAGACATGAATTAGTGGAGCTTCGTGAACCAAAGTCTTCAAACACTCTGCTGCTGGAAGAGTTTCAAAAGAAGCAGTTTCCAAGCGTTGCTGCTATGGCCCTGATGGGAAAGGCACTGAACAATATAAATCCCTCTGAGCTTATGAAAAAGGGACCCATAACGAAGAGATTTTGATATTGTTGGCCATAGGTATTTAAATTTATCAAGTTTATGACGGGAGATTCACGGGATTAGTTTGAGAGGAATACATGGTATATGGCTGCTTGCTTTGCATTTGAAGTCATATGGAGAAATAGGAAATACTCGGGCCATATGCCAGAATCATGATGAATATGTTGCTTAGAATCATGTTGAATGTGTTGCTTATCTTACTTCCCTGTTCTCCTCCGATTTGGATTAATCGAAATAAAATATAAGCAGTGCATGCAAGAATCATGTTGAATATGTTGCTTATCTTACTACATTGTTCTCGGATTTGGATTAATGGAAACAAGATCTAAGCAGTGTATGCATGTAAATATATAAGTATCGGAACGTACCTTTAAGATGTGCAAAATAACCAAAAAACTGAATCGAATCATGAATCGAACTTAAACCGCTCTTAAAATAATCAGTTTTTAAAAATCGATTCATGAACCGAACCAGTTTTTAAAGAACCAGTTCATGAACAAAATCGGTTTTAGAACCAGTTTAAGAACCAAACTATTTTAACTGAATCGAACCGTCTTCAAACCAAACCAAATTGATTTTTATAAGTTTATTTTTAAAAATTGTAATTTTTTTTCTTTTCAAAGTAGGGTCGACCTGAACCGGTTCTGAATCGAATCGAATCGTTTCCGAATTGAATTGAACCACTTCCGAACCGAACCAGTTTTGAACCGAACCGAATCATTTAAACCAATTTGGTTCGGTTTTTCAAAAAATCCGGTTCGGTTCGACCCATGCACATTCATTTCTTTCCTTCTTCTTAAATTCTTAAAATGTTTTATATCTGCAAACATTAGCTTAAATTCTTCTTCTCAACACTTAGGAAATTTTTTGACGTCTAAAAGTATATCGAGTTCTAAAAGTATAAATAAAATAAATAAATAAACAGAATAATATTTCTGCAGTTACTGCAGATAAATTATTTACATTTACTCTTAACACGATGTCGTTTTGGAATTGAAAAATTAAATAATTATAAAGATTATAATAACCCTAAAATAAATCAAAATTACAAAAACACCATTATTTTTGTCCCAAAATGATGTCGTATTAAGCCAGATTACTTATCTGCAGTAACTGCAGAAAAAATGAACCTGTGAACACCATATTTTATCTCAAATATTTAAAAATGACCAAAAAAGAGAGATAGTATTTCTTTTATATTTTCAGAAAAAAAGAGAGAGAAAGAAACAGAAGAAAAAGAAACAAAAAAAAAAAACAAAAGAGTGATCAAAGCAAGCATGCTGAAAATGACTCTTGCTCCCCATTGTGAAAACCTTGCACTGACGGATGCAGGTGCTGCAACAAAAAAAAAGTGTTTAAAGCTAGCAAACAAAATTATGCCAAAGAGAAGCCAGCATTTGAAACCTAAGGAAAGCATCTTGAAGAACAAATACCAAAGAGGATGGGTCAATGCTATATCTGCACAAAAGGAGAGCAGCATGCCTAACCACCAATGGGAAGGAGAAAGAGGCGATAAGAAAAGAACAAAAACCGTTCTTTATATAAAAGGGGTGGTTTTTGAAGAAATCAGGAGGAAGCTTAAAAATAGAGAAAAATGGCGTTAGAAAAAAAAAGTTAGTTGGGTTTGGAGATTTTAGGGGATCATAGAAAAAAGGGAACTCATGTGAAGGGGAGTAACACTGAAACAAAGAAATGAGAGAGGCTAGGAACTAAAAGAACCATATTTAGCAGTGATAAAAAAGGAGAGGAAAGGAACTTAGAAACAAAACTTATAAAGGAGAAAAACTTGGAGCAGAGAGTTGACATGCCGTCGCTGCCGCCGCCGGTTGTCACCCAAACCTCCACCAAACGAAGTCACATCGCCTACAATAAGTCCATGTAATAGCTTCCATCCTCGCCATCTTGCATTCATCGTTGGGTGGCCTTCACACGATCGAGAGTTGATACATTATCTGGAGGGGTCCTTTACCAGGGAGTAGGTAAGCATTTGTTTCATTAAGCAGAGTATTTTCTTTGTTTTGTTTCAATACTTAAGGTGAAAAATATTGCATGAAGACAAAAATAATAGATTGATTTGAATATACAAAGATTCAAGAAGATGCCTCTGCCTTCGCTTGTTTCCACGAAAATAGTATAAGTAATATAAATGGAAATTAATTTGAGATGGTGAAGCTTTCTTGGTGTTTGTGAATGCAATTCATTTTTTATTATTTCTTCTACATCACTGTACGTGTAACATTTTAGATGCAAACATGGAAAATGGAAATGACTAAGCTTTTCTTGGTTCATTAGTTTATCATGTGAGTACTATTTGTCTTTTTCTACTAATTTATCAGTTTCTCATGTTTTGCTACTTGTCCTCACTTTATCATGCTTGCTTCTATTTTAGTGAGTTAGTGGTACTTGCCATTCCACTTTGTCCACTCTTTGCATTCATGCCGTTAGGTGTAATATTGAATAAAATGATGTTAACAAATGCAAACAAATAAAAATATATTTAATGAAAGGAGTTGTTAAACTAAGGCTTGTACCGTTACGTAGTAACCAACATATCTATTATTGTATTTTTTTTTGGGAAATCGAAATCATGCTTAAATTTGGAAGTAATGGCTTATTTTATTGATGGTTATTGGTAGGCTTATTTTTTTATTTTATTGATGGTTAACAGGTTCTTGTGTTGTTAATTATTTCTTATTGTTCTTTTGGGTAAATGATAGTATAATGAATAATGACTCAAAATTTACCTTGGGAGGAATTAACTGAGTTGTGACAGCTTGTTAATTAATTCCATAACTTATAGAATCATTTCGACTGTGACAGTCCGATGATTTTTAAATCGTTTAGTAATAATAAACAAAAAAAGATAATAAACAATCATAGTTTCTATTTGAATTTATTTGACGTTGGGTTAATTCAGAAAACAAAGAATAATTATTAATTAAAATGGGGGCTAGCTAAGCCGTGACGACTTGTTAACTCCACATATTTCATTTTGACTCATTTTAGCCGTGACGGCTTGGTGATTTAAAATTCATTTAAATTCATCCTAAAATTTATCTAAATAAAAAGAGTTTTTCTTTAAAGGGATTAGCTGAGTTGTGACAGCTTGTTAATCCCGTAATTAACATCACGGATTATTTTAGTTGTGACAACTTGGTAATCCGAGACTTTTAAACCCAAAATTTTCAAGTGAATGTATTTAAAGTTATTTTTTTTAGAAAATAAAATTAGCCAATACATAAATATAACAATAAAGAACGACGTAGCTTTGAATTCCTCACTGTACCGGAGGATACGTCGGAGCGGAACTCTTTCCGTCAAGCTAAAATAAAATTTTAATAATTTAGTCTTCCTATTTCCTAATCAATCATTTTTTTTAGGGATAAAACAAATATTTTTAAAAGCTATTAATAATTCGCACAATTAATTTAAGGTAACCGTTTTAAAACGGATGTGTCAGGGGTGCAGTGGGATTAAGTTTCCACCCTTCCCTGTGCATAATTAGACTCCCGAACCTTTGATCTATAATTTTAAAGACCAGTTTGCAATAAAAGGTTTTCCAATTTTTCCAAAGTAAATAAAATTGGTGGCGACTTCATTGTTTTTAAATTTTTAAATTCCGGGTCGTTACAGATGGCGACTTCACTGGGGACTTTAGAGAGTCAAGCCTATTTTTATTAATTGTGCGAATTCATAATAGTTTTCATATATTTGCTTTACTTCCCTTTAGTTACTTTTTTTTCTTCATCATTTCTTTCTCTTTTTTTGTTTTGCATTTTTTCTTGTTTCTTATATTTTGATGTGTGTGTGAAAGATGTGACTTTTGACACACAACGATTGGCTCCAACTTTAGAATGGGGAAATTTTTGTATTATTATATGTTTGCTCTCAATTGTTTTGCTGATTGGGTTACACACAACACCTACACATTCATCACACACGTATGAGTGGGGGCCTATACGCGGGTCTGAGTGCATCTTCAGATAGGAGAGAGGTTGCGTAGTGGTAGCCATTTTGGATGTACATCCTATTTGGTTATCGCGAAAATCTCGGCTAGAGTGTGACTCTTTCGTAATTATAGTCATTTTGGATGTACGTCCTGTTTGGCTATTTTCTCCGAAATGAGATATTAACTCTAGTGGCCAAAATATTTAGAGTCATTCAACCACAAAATGAAGGTATCCACTGTATAGAGTGACCTATTGACCATCCAATATTAACCAATTTAATACACAAAAGAGGCATATTCCTTTCTAATCCCCTATTTTCATTCTTGCACATAGCATATTGATGCATATATCCACATTTTTCAAAAACAACATTATTGAAATATTTATCTTTCATCTATTCGTACATTTTGTAAAACAAAACATGATAGACATTGCATTACATTCATATTTCCAAAATCAAAAAAGAAACAAAGAAAAATTTGCATTTTGCATCGTGCATCTCATTTTCACTATTTGTTTCTAGTTCATCTCTAAAAAAAATGAATGACAATAATATTTTTGGCAAACCTTTTGATCAAGGAAAGGCTATACCAATCAAACCTAAGTTCACAACATCAAATCTAGGATCAGAATGGAAGCAAATAACCAAGAGGGGAGAGACATGTTCAAAGACGTAGAAGAAATAAAGAGAGAGATTGAATAAGATGGAAGAAACATTGAAAGGCATACAAGAGTTTCTCAATTTGCTAACGACCAAGGCATATACTCACGCATCGACAGGGTTCAACTTGGGGATTAATTCTGCCTTAGTTCAGAAAAACAAGAAAAATGAAGCCTGGATAGAGAAAATTGAGGAAAAGATTAAAGCCATCCAAGGGGCATGTTCTTATGGATCTCTTGGAGTAGAAGAGTTATGCTCCCCAATGGATGTTGTTATTCCTAAAGACTTTGTTGTCCCGAATTTTGCCAAATACAACGGGAATACCAATCCGTTTCTTCATTTGAAAACCTATTGCACCAAAATGGCAGTATGGTCCAAGGATGAGAGGTTTCTTCTTGGCTTCTTCTATGAGAGTTTGACTGGTCCAGCCCTAGAATGGTATATTCAACTAGATCATTCTAAAATATCTTGCTGGAAAGATTTGGCAGAAGTGTTCATGAATCACTATCGATTCAACTTGGATATTGCTCCGACTCGAGAATAGTTAAGAGCCCTTCAAATTGAGAATGAGGAAACTTTCAAGCAATATGCCCAAAGATGGAGGACTCTCGCAGCACAAGTTCGACCGCCATTGATATTATCAGAAATGTGTTCTTACTTCATAGGCACTTTGGGGCCTCTCCATGTTGAGTCAATGGCTGGTGTTGTATACCAAGACTTTGCTGACCTTGTAGCTGCCGGAGAAAGGATTGAAATTTTGGCTAAGGCTAGAAAAGTATCCATAGAGAGTACAATTGATCCAACGAATGAGAGCTTGGAATGATCATGTGGAAGTCGATCCAATATCTGATGTGAATGCTTTGAAGTTATTTGTTTAGTCATACTATTTTGAACTTATGTTTATTTTCTTGAGACATCATCTGAAATGAGTATTTGCATTTTCTTTCCTCTTCTCTCTTATTTTTGTTTCTATTCTTAACCTTTGCTTCAAATCCAATTGCTCATTCATGTTCTCATGCCTTTTACCTTATTGTCTTTATTTTAAATTTCTTCTTGAAAAATGAATCTCAAACCTTACAAATACTTTGCTACAGTACAAAAATAAAAAACAAAAATCGATTCTAGTGTGATCCCTTGATGAAATCAACCTTGAATTTGATAAGCTAATAGATGATGAGCACAAAAAGATTATTGCGCTACTAAATCATCACAACTTAAAACAATTGTCAGAGGAACGATGCATTCGAAGTAACATGCGAAGGTATCATAAAAGCATCTCAAGGATTGGTAGCAAATGCTTCCGCACATCTTATAAGCAGTACCACTCTCTGTGGTCAACATTATAGACATTTGTCTAGACTAACCAATATTGATGGCAGCAAGAAATTTAAAAAGAAAATGAGAAAAAAAAGGAATAATAAAAAAAAAAGCTCGTTAGATCAAAATTCCAAATGAATGGTCTAAGCAAAAATCAGGGCAAAAAAAAAAACTTGTTAGGTGTAAGAACCCGCACCGCTAATTAAGGTAATTAGTAAGTTAATTATGATAATTAGGAAATAATTCCATAATTGACCCTAATAATTATTAATGGGCTTATATAATGATATTGAGTGAGTAAAAATGCTGAAAGTCGCTTTTCGGAAGAAAAGCGCAGATACCGGTTCTGCTACTCGGTATAAATGCGTACCGGAAAAGTATCCCGGAAAATTATAACGAATGCATGATAATTACTAGAATATTATGTAGGACTTGTAAAACAAGTTTCAAGTCAAAAAGACGTAATCTGATGCCAGAACTGATACTGGCTATGGAAAAGCGCGTACCGGAAAGGTGCTCCGAAAAATAAAATAAAAATATGACAAATCTTAGAAAAATGCGTAGGTCTAGAATCCGAAGTTTGGGATCAATATCTTTTACTTTGCGATTAAGGCTAATACTGCGCGGTTAGTGGCCATGTGCCTATAAATAGACACATTAGCACACAACCCTAGGAGACCTTATTTCAGAACGTGAGGGGCTGCTTCTTCTGAGTGCTTGGCACTGTTCCATTGCCTCCTTCACTCCCCTTCATCATTTCTTGAACCTTTGGCCTTCTTCCTTCACTTCTCCTCTCCTTAACACTTGAGAGCATGCAAGGTGAGGGAGTGTGAGTGTGAAATCCTGAGTTTCCAGCCCCTGTGTGTGTAGTTAGTGAGCATGAGTTTGAAGTTTTAGTGATGGCTACTTTGTGGTAGTCATTGTAAGCTTCAAAGTGCCTTCTTGTGGTGCAAGAACCCACCTTGAAGTGCCATTTTCGTGCTCATACTTAGGCTGAGTTTGAAGTGTCTTGAGAGGGCTCCAAGAGCACAACTTGCCTCTGTTTTGAACTTTGGTAAGTTACCTCACTATGATCATGGGTTTATAATGCTTAAAGTTGATGTCTTGACCATGTTTAATGAGTAAACAAGAGGGTATAAGGTATATGAACCTAAAATGAACTAAAGATGCATGCTTTAACGTGTACATGTGTTAAAAGTTGGACCTTTGGGATGGATATTCACGAAATGCAGAAACTGCATTCTGTCGTGAGATATCCGGATATTCGTCGAACAGATATCCGGATATCAGTATCCGGATATGGTCTCCGGATATTGATATCCGGATATGGGATCTGGGTATCCGGATATGACATATCCGGATATGTCCAGTGTGATATCCGGATATGACATATCCGGATATGTTCTTCATGATATCCGGATATCCTGGGTTCTGCGCAACAGTAGCCTTTCTGTATGAACAGTATGTTACTAAGTGTGTGTGGACCCTAGTTTATGGGAGTTGAACTTCTGTAATAAAGGAACTATGTCAGAATCACATGATTAAGGACTTATGGCTTTGTTGGAAGCCTTAAGACGTAAAACGTAAAGGAAAGGCGTAGTCTTTAAGTTGTATGCATGTTGTGCATTAATATTGACTTGATATATGGTCCATATCAGATTGTGATACTGCTGTTTGAGGACTAGTGAGTGGTTGGACTCTTGGCTTGGATAGCTAGCTTGCAAGGTAAGCTTTCGTGTCCTCGGTTTAGCCATTTTGATGTTCCACCATGTCCCATGGGGATGGGTTTATGCATGCTGTGTTACATGCTTTGATTATTTTGAAATGCCGTTGAGCTGTTTATATGTAATGAGCTATTATGATATGCATGTGGTGTCCACCTATACGGTAAGCCTGAGTATGTAGTACATACAAGATGGTGAGGCTGTGGTGAGGTACAGGTAGCGTCCTGGTACTCATGTAGGCATAGACGTATTCCTACATTTCTCTGGCCAGTAGATTTGATATGCACACATGACATGAATAATTGCTGCATCGCATAGTTTTGGAACTTATACTGTAAATACTGTTTTTAGAACTTATATTACACATGTAAGTGAGCTTGGGGTGGAGACTCCTTGAGGACCCCTTGTCTTACTGAGATTTCTTGTTAGAGATCTCACCCCACGTTTGGGGACGCTTATTTCAGGATCAGGTAATGTTGAGGGCTCAGGTGGCAGGAGGCCCGAGCTGAGTTGATAGTTTGATATGCTGTTCTGCTGGATTGACTGCTGTTATGTTATGTTTTCCGCTATATTTATGTTATCATGTTGAGACTGTTTTGTGGGCATTGTTGCCTTATTTGGTGAGCATGGGGTTTGTCCATGCCACATGGTTTGACTATTGTCTTTTGGTTTAATGTTGTAATTAAAGTATCAGGATTTTGACCCAGGCTGCATATTGTAGTCCTGTGGTTTTAGATACTCACATTATATTTATGTACGAGGTATTCAGTTAGTTGTCTTGCAATTTACATACAGGCAGTATTTTTATGAAAATGATTAAGTAATCAAGTTGGTTAAGTTAATGACGTCATAATTGAATTAAAGAAAAAGTTATTCCGCATTTTAATTAAGCGTGGCTTAATACGATAGTGTGTTAACGGACCGGGTTAACACGGGCTGTTACATTTTATGGTATCAGAGCACTTTCTAGGGAAAAGCCTGTATGTATTGCAATAACTTAGGATGTGTCGTTGCGTGTCTACTTTGTGTTCACTCTGACTGGTGTGCGTTACGATAATGCATATGTGACCACATGGCGTGGGCCTGATCAACTCATTCTTTGTGTAACTTGTGCAGAGTCATGGTGCCGCCAAGGAGAAACACGAGTACGAGCGAGGATCAGACGGATCTTGTCCTGGCTGCATTGGCTGAGATGCAGGCGGCCCGACTAGCCGACCAGGAAGCCACGAGGCTGGCGAACCGGGCGATGCTGGACGCAATTCGAGATGCGAACCGGCAAACCACGGCAGAGGTTCTGGAGGAGAACCGGATGGCCAACATGACGATGATGAGAGTCATGTTGGAGGAGTTGAGGGCTGGTCCTGCTGCGGGCCAGGGTCCTCCACCACCTCCACCTCCGCCACCGCCTCCACCTCCGCCTAGTCAACAGGAGGACTCCCAGAGCCAGATGGGTGAGGGTAGTCACTTGACGGGGGCCATGCAGACTATCCCCGTACTTGCTGAGGATCGTGACGAGATCGATCGCCGGCTGAATGCTTTCCGCAAGCATAAGCCACCTTCATTCGACGGATCGTATGATCCCATTGCTGCTGCTAGATGGCTTCAGGCGCTAGACAAGATTTTCCGGATCATGCAGTGCACCGATCCGCAGAAGCTGTTGTTCGCCACTTATATGCTGGAGGGCGAGGCCCATGAGTGGTGGACCAACCTTTCTCAGGTCTACGAGATGCAGGGCCATGTGATGACGTGGCCATTCTTCGAGGAGAGCTTCTTGGGCCAGTACTTTCCTTACGACTCTCAGGAAAGGAAGCAGGGAGAGTTCGACCGATTGGTTCAGGGCTCGTTGTCTGTCGACGAGTACCTGGCCAAGTTTAATGAGCTGGTGAAGTTTTCACACTTCAGGATGGCGAGGCCTACTCCTACATTCTTGGCTGCTAAGTTCCGCAGGGGACTTAATGAGGATATTGTTGGTTACTTAGCTGGGTCTGCATCCAGAGATTTTGGGACACTGGTCCAGCAGTGTCGTGATATTGAGGACTTCTACAGCACGAGTAAGGCCAAGAAGGCCAAGATGGAGGTACCACAGGGTACCGGCGGTTCCACTCCCTGGAAGAGTAAAAATTTTGCGAACAAGGGCAAGGGTAAGCAGATGGCGGCTAAGCAAGCGCCAAATCAGTTTAGAAAGACTGCTACTCCGGGGAATGCCGCTAGACCTCCTGCTCCCAGATGTTCGGGATGCGGGAAGTCACATTTTGGGCCGTGTTCTACCGGGCAGCTGATATGCTTCCAGTGTGGCAAGGAGGGCCACTATTCCAGAGATTGTCCAACGGCGAGAGTTGCTGCAGTGCAGGCTGTGCCATTGCAGATGGTTCCTACTGGGGCACCAGCCGTGCCACCTACCACCGGACGAGTCTACACACTTGATCGTCAGCAGTCGGACAGAGCTCCGAACCTGGTCAGAGGTACTATTACCATTGGTGGTTCAGCTGTTGATGTGTTATTTGATTCCGGGGCAACGCACTCTTTTGTTGCTACCCCTATTGCTGTGGGGCTTGAGTTGCCCAGTGATGTGCTTTCTCCACCGATGCGGGTTACCACCGCCACCGGAGAAAAATGTTTGACCTCCACTGTTCATCGCGATGTAGCGTTTCAGTGGGATGGCCGTGACTTCTCGGTAGATCTGATAGGATTACCGATGGCCAACCTTCAGATTATTTTGGGCATGGATTGGTTGTCCAGAAACTGTGCAATGATTGATTGCTGTGCCAAGAAAGTGGTGATGTCTCCAGGTGGGTCCACAGCCAGTTCCTCACCGTTCATTTCAGTCCTGCAGGCGAGGAGGGCCTTGAGAGCAGGGGCATTTGGCTATGTCATGTTGGGAGGTTTGGTGAGTGGGACACAGGAGGATCTCACTGGCATTCCTGTGGTGAAGGAGTTCCTCGAGGTGTTTCCTGAGGAGATTCCTGAGTTTCCACCACAGAGGGAGATAGAGTTCTCCATAGACTTATTGCCTGGTGTGGGGCCTATCTCGTTGGCTCCATACCGGATGTCGCCACCGGAGTTGGCGGAGCTGAAGAAGCATATCGAGGAGCTTTCAGCAAAAGACTTCATTCGGCCGAGTGTGTCTCCCTGGGGAGCACCGGTCATTTTTGTGAAAAAGAAAGATGGGACCATGCGGTTGTGCACCGACTACAGACAGTTGAACAAGGTGACAATCAAGAACAAGTACCCTCTTCCACGCATTGATGATTTGCTGGATCCGCTCAGGGGTGCTTGTGTGTATTCCAAGATTGATCTCCGGTCCGGTTATCATCAGATACGGGTAAAGCCGGAGGATGTCCCAAAGACAGCGTTTCGCTCGAGGTACGGGCACTACGAGTACTTGGTGATCCCGTTTGGACTCACCAATGCACCCGCAGTGTTTATGGACTACATGAACAGAATCTTCCAGCCGTACCTGGATCAGTTTGTGATCGTCTTCATTGACGACATCTTGATCTACTCCAAGACGGAGGAGGAGCATACCGAGCACTTGAAGATTGTGTTGCAAGTGCTAAAAGAGAAAAAGCTTTATGCTAAGCCGTCGAAATGTGAGTTCTGGCTCAAGGCGGTGAAATTTCTGGGTCATGTGATTTCTGCTAATGGAGTTGCAGTTGATCCTAACAAGATTGAGGCCGTGATGGATTGGGAGAGGCCCAAGACGGTTACAGAAGTGAGAAGCTTCTTGGGTTTGGCCGGGTACTATCGGAGGTTCATAGAAGGATTCTCCAAGATGGTGCTACCGATGACTCGCCTTACCCGAAAGGAGACTCCATTCGTGTGGACACATGAGTGTGAGGAGTGTTTCCAGGAGTTAAAGGAGAGACTGACTACTGCTCCAGTGTTAGTTCTTCTTGATCCTGCGGAGCAATTCGAGTTGTACTGCGATGCCTCTGGTAAAGGACTTGGCTGTGTGCTGATGCAGAAAGGGAAAGCGGTTGCTTACGCTTCAAGACAGTTGAAACCTCATGAGGAGAACTACCCGACTCACGACTTGGAGTTGGCAGCCATTGTTTTTGCTTTCAAGATTTGGAGGCATTACCTATTTGGCATGAAGTTTGCTGTATTCAGTGATCACAAGAGCCTGAAGTATCTGTTCGACCAGAAGGAGTTGAACATGAGACAGCGAAGATGGATGGAGTTCTTGAAGGAATACGACTTTGAGTTGAGGTATCACCCTGGCAAGGCCAATGTGGTAGCCGATGCTTTGAGTCGGAAATCCGTGAGCTTATCTAGCTTAATGATGAACGACTACGAGATGATCGAGAAGTTCAGAGACTTGAGAGTGAACTCCTTGTTTGGGGGTGCACTGCTTGAGCTGGAGACAGCAGAGGTGATTAATGTGCTGATGGAAAAGATCAAAGAGGCGCAAGTGCAAAGAGAGTGCCTCGATTATGTGAAGAACCAGGACGGTGTGTCTTGGAACGATGACGGATTGCTGCTGTTCCAGAAGAGGATTGTTATTCCTCGAGGGCCTTTGACTGAGGAGGTTATGGCAGAGGCTCATAAAGGCCGGTTCACTATCCACCCTGGTGCCACGAAGATGTATCAGGACTTAAAAAGGAATTTTTGGTGGCCGGGCATGAAGAAGGACATAGCGGTCTACGTGTCCAAGTGTTTGATATGTCAGAAAGTGAAGATCGAGCACCAGAAACCGTCTGGTAAACTTCAACCTCTGGAGATTCCACAGTGGAAGTGGGAAAGTATTTCCATGGACTTCGTGGTGGGACTGCCTAAAACTCAGTCTGGTTGTGATTCTATCTGGGTCATAGTGGACAGATTGACCAAGTCTGCCCATTTTCTTCCAGTGAAGGTGAGCTTCACTACAGAGCAGTTGGCCAAACTATATGTCCGTGAGATTGTGAGGCTTCACGGGGTGCCCGAGAGTATCATTAGTGATAGGGACCCGAAGTTCACATCTCGGTTCTGGGAGGCGCTGCAGGAGGCTTTTGGTACGCAGTTGAGATTGAGTACCGCCTATCACCCTCAGACTGACGGACAGACTGAGCGGACCATCCAGACATTGGAGGACATGTTGAGAGCTTGCACGTTGGAGCAGGGTTCTGCATGGGATAGGTACCTTCCGTTGGTTGAATTTTCATACAACAACAGTTTTCATGCTAGTCTGGGCATGGCACCCTACGAGGCGCTGTACGGTAGGAGGTGTCGGACTCCTACCTGCTGGTCTGAGGTTGGAGATAAAGAGCTTTTCGGCTTGGACTTTGTCCAAGATACTACCCTACAGATCCAGATGATCAGGGAAAAGTTGAAGCAGGCGCAGAATCGTCAGAAGAGTTACTACGATATCAAGCATCGACCACTGGAGTTCAGTAAGGGTGAGCACGTGTTTGTGAAACTTTCACCTGTCACCGGTGTTGGACGGGCACTCGGCGTGAGGAAATTGAGCCCGCGATTCATAGGGCCCTACCAGATCCTTGGTAGAGTAGGACCAGTTGCCTATCGACTCGCCTTGCCTCCGAACCTAGCCAACATCCACGACGTGTTTCACGTGTCTCAGCTTCGGAAGTACATAGCCGATCCTTCGCACGTGGTGCAGCCGGATGATGTGGAGGTTCGGGAGAACCTAAAGACTCCCGTCGGACCACTCAAGATCCTCGATCGTGGCGAGAAGCAGTTGAGGAACAAGATCATTCCGATGGTCAAGGTGCAGTGGACTGGGCGTAGTCCTGAGGAGTGTACCTGGGAGCGAGAGGATGAGCTTCTCCGACAGTATCCCGACTTTCGAGACAGGTATGTTTCTGATTTTGAGGACAAAATCCTTAAAAAGGTGGGGTGAATGTAAGAACCCGCACCGCTAATTAAGGTAATTAGTAAGTTAATTATGATAATTAGGAAATAATTCCATAATTGACCCTAATAATTATTAATGGGCTTATATAATGATATTGAGTGAGTAAAAATGCTGAAAGTCGCTTTTCGGAAGAAAAGCGCAGATACCGGTTCTGCTACTCGGTATAAATGCGTACCGGAAAAGTATCCCGGAAAATTATAACGAATGCATGATAATTACTAGAATATTATGTAGGACTTGTAAAACAAGTTTCAAGTCAAAAAGACGTAATCTGATGCCAGAACTGATACTGGCTATGGAAAAGCGCGTACCGGAAAGGTGCTCCGAAAAATAAAATAAAAATATGACAAATCTTAGAAAAATGCGTAGGTCTAGAATCCGAAGTTTGGGATCAATATCTTTTACTTTGCGATTAAGGCTAATACTGCGCGGTTAGTGGCCATGTGCCTATAAATAGACACATTAGCACACAACCCTAGGAGACCTTATTTCAGAACGTGAGGGGCTGCTTCTTCTGAGTGCTTGGCACTGTTCCATTGCCTCCTTCACTCCCCTTCATCATTTCTTGAACCTTTGGCCTTCTTCCTTCACTTCTCCTCTCCTTAACACTTGAGAGCATGCAAGGTGAGAGTGAAAGTGAGTGTGAAATCCTGGGCAGTGTCCAGCCCCTGTGTGTGTAGTTAGTGAGCATGAGTTTGAAGTTTTAGTGATGGCTACTTTGTGGTAGTCATTGTAAGCTTCAAAGTGCCTTCTTGTGGTGCAAGAACCCACCTTGAAGTGCCATTTTCGTGCTCATACTTAGGCTGAGTTTGAAGTGTCTTGAGAGGGCTCCAAGAGCACAACTTGCCTCTGTTTTGAACTTTGGTAAGTTACCTCACTATGATCATGGGTTTATAATGCTTAAAGTTGATGTCTTAACCATGTTTAATGAGTAAACAAGAGGGTATAAGGTATATGAACCTAAAATGAACTAAAGATGCATGCTTTAACGTGTACATGTGTTAAAAGTTGGACCTTTGGGATGGATATTCACGAAATGCAGAAACTGCATTCTGTCGTGAGATATCCGGATATTCGTCGAACAGATATCCGGATATCAGTATCCGGATATGGTATCCGGATATTGATATCCGGATATGGGATCTGGGTATCCGGATATGACATATCCGGATATGTCCAGTGTGATATCCGGATATGACATATCCGGATATGTTCTTCATGATATCCGGATATCCTGGGTTCTGCGCAACAGTAGCCTTTCTGTATGAACAGTAAGCTATGGGGTGTGTGTGGACCCTAGTTTAAGGAAGTTGAACTTCTGTAATAAAGGAACTAAGTCAGAATCACATTTTTAAGGGCTTATGGCTTTGTTGGAAGCCTTAAGACGTAAAACGTAAAGGAAAGTCGTAGTCTTTAAGTTGTATGCATGTTGTGCATTAATATTGACTTGATATATGGTCCATATCAGATTGTGATACTGCTGTTTGAGGACTAGTGAGTGGTTGGACTCTTGGCTTGGATAGCTAGCTTGCAAGGTAAGCTTTCGTGTCCTCGGTTTAGCCATTTTGATGTTCCACCATGTCCCATGGGGATGGGTTTATGCATGCTGTGTTACATGCTTTGATTATTTTGAAATGCTGTTGAGCTGTTTATATGTAATGAGCTATTATGATATGCATGTGGTGTCCACCTATACGGTAAGCCTGAGTATGTAGTACATACAAGATGGTGAGGCTGTGGTGAGGTACAGGTAGCGTCCTGGTACTCATGTAGGCATAGACGTATTCCTACATTTCTCTGGCCAGTAGATTTGATATGCACACATGACATGATTAATTGCTGCATCGCATAGTTTTGGAACTTATATTGTAAATACTGTTTTAGAACTTATATTACACATGTAAGTGAGCTTGGGGTGGAGACTCCTTGAGGACCCCTTGTCTTACTGAGATTTCTTGTTAGAGATCTCACCCCACGTTTGGGGACGCTTATTTCAGGATCAGGTAATGTTGAGGGCTCGGGTGGCAGGAGGCCAGAACTGAGTTGATTTGATGATATGCTGACTGCTGTTTTTATTTCCGCCTGTTGTTTATGTTTTCTGTTGAGATTATGTTATGACTGTTATTGGGCTTTGTTGCCTTATTTGGTGAGCATGGGGTTTGTCCATGCCACATGTTTGACTTTGGTCTTTTAGGTTAATGTTGTAACTAAAGTATCAGGATTTTGACCCAGGCTACTTGTGTAGACCTGTGGCTTTAGATACTCACTTATTATATTTATGTTCGAGGTATTCAGTTAGTTGTCTTGCAATTTACATACAGGCAGTATTTTTATGAAAATGATTAAGTAATCAAGTTGGTTAAGTTAATGACGTCATAATTGAATTAAAGAAAAAGTTATTCCGCATTTTAATTAAGCATGGCTTAATACGATAGTGTGTTAACGGACCGGGTTAACACGGGCTGTTACATCACGCATGTTGAGCCATCATATTCGCATGCTGAGCCATCTGCACATGAGCAGACCCAGTTTGCAGGACAGTCGAGTTCGCAGCCTCAGCCAGGCCTGGATGAGTTCAAACAGGATTACATACCGACATTTGACTCTCCAGCCGTCATGGCCACACCGCATGCATTTTCGACTGACTTCCTTCAGTCACCCTATTCTGGTCATGCAGGTGTGCTTTCACATGAGGACATTGGCAGTTTAGGCGATGATGTGCATGGAGACGCACCGTCGGATGCAGCTGTTGCAGACCCTGGAGACGATGGAGGCGAGATTAGACGTAACCCAGATAGACAGGCCAGAGAGCGGTGTTTGTTATCACCATTTGAGCATAACCAGGCACGTTGTGCCAAATATCATGGGA
Organism: Gastrolobium villosum; assembly: GCA_032173675.1. Taxonomy (NCBI): domain Eukaryota; kingdom Viridiplantae; phylum Streptophyta; class Magnoliopsida; order Fabales; family Fabaceae; genus Gastrolobium; species Gastrolobium villosum. Next base: position 148,433 of record JAVKPL010000638.1, read on the forward strand.
GGAGGCAACAACAGTGATTCATCGTATTTATAATCTTAATGTTGTTTTAGCACTGCTTCATATGTAATTACTGTCTTTTTTTTTATACTTGGTGGTTTTTTGTAATTAGATGGTGGATTTTTTTTTTTATTTGCATTTGCTAACTTTTATGTTAATCTTGTTGTCATATGATTATATTAATAAACATATTACAATCACAACGTAAGCACACAATGATGATATTAATAAACATATTATAATCACAAAAAACAGAACTAACGAAAAGGAAATAAAATTAAAATAGGTGTAATGAAAAATATCCAAGCAGGAGAGCGGTTGCAACGTTTCAACTAGTTACTTTTATGTGCTTTGCAGGCGAGATGGACAACGCCGTCTGTCATGACCAACAACCCTACAATAACCACATCTTATCTGCGAACTCACACCTTCACGCTCATCCATTTCGTTACGGATGCGTGTACTTCGCGGCTTCCCTTTTGTACGTCTAAGAGACACATCCGGGAGAATGGTTGGGCCTTGACTGGGTGGGATGAAATCTTCATTACCAATTGGATACCATTGACCAGAATATACCTGACATTGATATGATGCACTGTATGCAGGATGAATGTATTGTAACGGGTCATGATTTTCTGATTTGCATGCAGCAATCACATGACTACATGGGTACCTAAAAGCAGTAAACTCACCATACTGACATGCCCGATCAGCTAATGAAACCCACCATTTCTTTCCGCCTCTATGAGTTCTTTGATTGTAAGACTCTTGCACTTCAAATCGTGTTTTTTGTCTGTCATAAGAAGTAACAAAGTGTCTTGCTGCATTTTCTTGGTTTTTAACGTATTCAACCCAGAACACTTTGGCGAAACGATTACCTTTGTCCATCTCTTCCCGAGCCTCCTGCCCGTGGGTCAAAAAATATTCATTTAGCCTAGCGTACGTGATGCGCACCAAAGACGTGATTGGTAAATTTCTGGCACCTTTGAGAACCTTGTTAACACACTCTGACAAGTTTGTAGTCATGTGGCCAAATCGCCTTCCTTCAGCATCATATGATATACTCCATTTTTCCTTCAGAATTCGATCAATCCATGCTGCAATTTGTGGGCTTGATTCTTTGAATTTTTCCAAACCATCGTCAAAATCCAATCGCGATGTAGTGTAACCTGTGCATAACAACATATAATTGGTAAACAATAATGACATTGGAGTCATACGATGATTCCAACTAACAACAAATAATCTAGTAACGAACATACCTAACTTCTTTAACTGCTTTTTCAACATGATGTTTTTGAACTTATGATTGAAATTACTTGCCAGATGTCTCAGGCAAAAAACATGGTACCCTCGGGGTGGTTGCCACCCTAAGTTTTCATTATTCACAGCCGCCAATATCCCTGCATGTCGATCAGAAATAAGACATATTCCATTTTTCTGAGTCACATGGATCCGTAACATGGCCAAAAACCAGGACCAATTGTCAATATTCTCACAACTAACAACGGCAAACGCAACAGGCAGGATGTAATTGTTACCGTCCACAGCTGTAGCAATCATTAGCGTTCCGCGATATTTTCCATACAAATGTGTCCCATCGATTTGGAGCACAGGCTTGCAATAATTAAATGCATCACAACATTGTTTGAATGTCCAAAAAACCCTTTTGAACACCTTGTGTGATCCATCGAGCCGACCATCAATTCTATGTTCATTCACATCCAGTTTATAAGCAGACCCTGGAGAAAATAGTAACATATAATCCAACCATCTCGGTAGAAATGCGTATGATTCATCCCAATCCCCAAATACCCTGACAATTGCCTTCTGCTTTGCTTTCCATGCCTTTCTGTATGAGATATGAAATCCTAGATTTGATGCAATCCTCTCCTGTATTAAGCCAATTTTAACACTAGGCTCTTCACGTATCATTTCTGCAGTTTAACAAACAACAGTGTATTAGCGTTACAAATATGGTATTCATTTAAACATAGAGCATATGGTTGACTTACCGATGATCAATTCACAAATGTAACTAGAGTTAAGTTGTTTGTGATCTTGTGAAAGTGTTTGACTAACACATGTATGGATGTTGTTCCATACGCCTATTATCCATTCATTACCGCCTTTTTTCTGATATGCCCGCATCCTCCACGGACAACCATCATTATGATTTTGACAAATCATAATCAGCCTTTTCGTGTCACTTTTTAAGACAACAGTTGTGCGATTATTTGCCATACAATATTTTTTGATGGACATTTGTACATCCTGCTTGCTTTCAAATTCCTGGTCCTTATAAAGCGCTTGACCCATTTCCCAATTTGGTACTTGTGCCCCCTGCATGTCATCACACTCTTGATCAGGGTGTGCCCAGTTAATGTTTGTGTAATGTGGTATTTGCGACCAAAATGGAACATTATCCTCTCCTGTTTAACACACGTTTCGAATATTGTTAATACATAAATTATATAATAAAAGTCTATCAGTAAACTACCTTAAAACTCAAACGGTAAACTAAGCAACCAACCTGCAGCAGGTGGTGGGTCATGCGCACCAACAATACCCGGTGATGGAACCGATTCAACCAAAGCAGTGGACGTTTCAAACTCAAAATCACCATCAACGTCTGTATCCGAAGAGTCACTGTCCCCTGGGACTAGACCTTCATCAACCTCCTCCTCCGAACTATCAGTATCCGGCCATGTCGGATCATACTCATCGCCTCGAATCACATCTAAGGGTTGTGTTATTGGGGGTGACACATTGATATCTTCGGGATTTTCTTCCGGCTCCCTATTAATGTCTATCAAGTAACTGGTAGGGATAAAATTTTGAGTACTTGCCTCTCCACCGGTGTTTAGTTCGCATATAACTCGATGTATGAGGACTCTCCATGCTGTCGAAATGCATCAACCACTAGTGACACATCTTCATCCTCAACCACATCCACAGCAACCCATTGCACGGGGTTACCAGAAGCACATCTTGCAATCAGTCGAGACAGTGATTGACCTCGTTGTAATCTCAACTTCTTGTATATTAGTTTCTTGAGCTCAGTATATTTGCAACGCGGGCTCATGCGGAAGATCTTCGTATCTCCTTCAAACACTTGACCGTTCTGACCAAAATATCTTCTTCCATTGTAATATAAAAGGCATATTACATCATTGTTATTCTCACTCATTTTGAACTGAAATACAAAAACTTCACAAACAAAAATAGAAAGTTCCTTTTATGTAAACCGACGAGAATGACTTTTTTTGGAGAGGAAGTGGGGTGTTTAAATAAACATGAGTTCGCTGCCTGGGCCAACGACCTGTTACTGTCGGCATGTAGTTCGCTTACCAAGGCAGTGAACTTGTGGGGTACTGCCACGTGGCACTGATTTCGCCCTTGTGTCAGGCGAACTAGGGGGGACTGCCACGTGGAACTGATTTCGCCCCTGTGTCAGGCGAACTAGGTCGATGCTGCCACTTGGCACCTAGTTCGCCTGGGTGGTCAGCGAACTCCACCTGTCTGTCAGCATTAAATGCTGCCTAGTTCGCTGCTGATGCCAGCGAACTTGTCAACCACCAAATGGCTGACACATCAGCCCACCGAGGTCGCTGCTGACGGGGGCGAACTAGCCTGCGTGGCACTTTGGGAAATATGTGCCGTCGCGTGGAATTCCGGTAATAAAGATCGGGAACAGTGGCATAATTAAAAAGGATTAGTAATAGGATGAATAGAATAGAGATAAAATCGAATTAAAAAAAATATTTAACTTTTAATTTATGCTCTAGAAATCCTGACTTCCAAAAAAAGTTATTATAATTTTTTTTTAAGTCTTTTTTTTTTTTAAGTTTCTATTTAAATGTATAAAATTATATATTTTTAAATTTTTTTTTTTTAAAAAAAAGTGTCGAAACACACTATTTCTTTTAGTGCTCTCTTTAATAGAATCTTTATAAAATGTGATTAGTACCGCGCCAGGGGTCATATAGTTGTTAATTGTTCCCATAGCTTTTCCATTTCCAACATGGAGCGAACTCAGCAAAGACTTAAGCAAACATGGTAAGCTATTATCATAAAAAGAAAATTATAATGAATAAAAATAGAAAAAGCTAAAAGATAAGAAACTTTTTTTTTTTTTGGTAATCTGAGAACATTTCTTAATATTAACGGAATCTTTTCGAAGTCCTCATATTTATTTTTTAAATATTTTTGTATTTTGAATTTGTATTTATAAATTTTTTCCTCATTTTTTTTT
>JAVKPL010000639.1:0-15068 GCA_032173675.1 Gastrolobium villosum
ACTGATTTATAAAATAAATGCAAAATAACTTGATTTTGTAATGTTTTTCGATGGAAAATGGATTACGTAGAAAACTGATGAATAAAATAAATGCAAAAGAAATTGATTTTGTGAAGTTTTTCGACGGAAAATGGATTCCGTCGAAAACTGATGAATAAAATAAATGCAAAAGAAAATGATTTTGTGAAGCTTTTCGACGAAAATGGATTTCGTAGAAGATTTTGACGGAAAACGAATTCCATCGAAAATGGATGATTAAAATAAATTGCAAAAGAAATTCAATTTGTGAAGTTTTTGGACGGAAAACGGATTCCGTAGAAAATGGATGAATAAAACAAATGCAAAAAAATTGATATTGTGATGTTTTTTGACGGAAAACGGATTCCGTCGAAAATGGATGAATAAAATAAATGCAAAAGAAATTGATTTTGTGAAGTTTTTCGATGGAAAATGGATTCCGTCGAAAAGTGATGAATAAAATAAATGCCAAAGAAATTCACTTTGTGAAGTTTTTCGACAAAAAAGGGATTCCGTCGAAGATTTTTGACGGAAAATGAATTCCGTCGAAAATGGATGAATAAAATAAATTGCAAAAGAAACTCATTTTGTGAAGTTTTTCGACGGAAAAAGGATTTCGTCGAAAACAGATTAATAAAATAAATGCAAAGAAAATTGATTTTGTGAGTTTTTCGACGCAAAATGGATTCCGTCGAAGATTTTTGACGGAAAATGTATTCCGCCGAAAATGGATGAATAAAATAAATGCAAAAGAAATTGATTTTGTGAAGTTTTTCGACGGAAAAAGAATTTCGTCGAAAATGGATTAATAAAATAAATGCAAAAGAAATTGATTTTGTGAAGTTTTTAGACGGAAAATGGATTCCGTCGAAGATTTTTGATGGAAAATGAATTCCGTCGAAAATGGATGAATAAAATAAATGCAAAAGAAATTGATTTTATGAAGTTTTTCGACGAAAAATGGATTCCGTTGAAGATTTTTGACGAAAAATGTATTCCGTCGAAAACGGATGAATAAAATAAATGCAAAAGAAATTGATTTTGTGAAGATTTTGGACGGAAAATGAATTCCGTCGAAAATGGATGAATAAAATAAATGCAAAAGAAATTGATTTTTTGAAGATTTTTGATGGAAAATGAATTCGGTCGAAGATTTTTGACTAAAAATGTATTCCGTCGAAAATGGATGAATAAAATAAAAGCAAAAGAAATTGATTTTGTGAAGTTTCTCGATGGAAAAAGACTTTCGTCGAAAACGGATTAATAAAATAAATGCAAAAGAAATTGATTTTGTGAAGTTTTTCGACGGAAAATGGATTCCGTCGAAGATTTTGGACGGAGAATGAATTCCGTCGAAAATGGATTAATAAAATAAATGTAAAAGAAATTGATTTTTGAAGTTTTTCGACGGAAAATGGATTCCGTGGAAGATTTTTGATGGAAAATGGATTCCGTCGAAGATTTTTGACGGAAAATGAATTCGGTCGAAAATGGATGAATAAAATAAATGCAAAAGAAATTGATTTTATGAAGTTTTTCGACGTAAAACGGATTCCTTCGAAAACGGATGAATAAAATAAATTCAAAAGAAATTGATTTTGTGAAGTTTTTCGACAGAAAACAAATTCCGACGAAAACAGATGAATAAAGTAAATGCAAAAGAAATTGATTATGTGCAGTTTTTCGACGGAAAATGGATTCCATCGAAGATTTTTGACGGAAAATGAATTCCATCGAAAACGGATGAATAAAATAAATGCAAAAGAAATTGATTTTGTGAAGTTTTTCGACGGAAAATGGATTCTGTCGAAGATTTTTTACGGAAAATGTATTCCGTCGAAAATGGATGAATAAAATAAATGCAAAAGAAATTGATTTTGTGAAGTTTTTCGACGGAAAAGGGATTCCGTCGAAGATTTTTGACAGAAAATGTATTTCGTCCAAAATGAATGAATTAAATTAGTGCAAAAGAAATTTATTTTGTGAAGTTTTTCAACGGAAAATGAATTCCGTCGAACATGGATTAATAAAATAAAAGTAAAAGAAATTGATTTTTTGAAGTTTTTCAACGGAAAATGGATTCTGAAGAAGATTTTTGATGGAAAATGGATTCCGTCGAAGATTTTTGACGGAAAATGAATTCCGTCGAAAACGGATGAATAAAATAAATGCAAAAGAAATTGATTTTATGAAGTTTTTCGACAGAAAAATAATTTCGTCGAAAACGGAATAATAAAATAAATGCAAAAGAAATTGATTTTTTGAAGTTTTTTGACGGAAAATGGATTCCGTAGAAGATTTTTGAGGAAAAATGGATTCCGTCGAAGATTTTTGACGGAAAATGAATTCCGTCGAAAACGGATGAATAAAATAAATGAAAAGAAATTGATTTTGGGAAGTTTTTCGACGGAAAATGGATTCCGTCAAAGATTTTTGATGGAAAATAAATTCCACCGAAAAAGGATGAATAAAATAAATGCAAAAGAAATTGATTTTGTGAAGTTTTGCGACGGAAAATGGATTCCGTCGAAGATTTTTGACGGAAAATGAATTCCGTCGAAAATGGATGAATAAAATAAATGCAAAAGAAATTGATTTTGTGAAGTTTTTCGATAGATAAGGAATTTCGTCGAAAACGGAATAATAAAATAAATGCAAAAGAAATTGATTTTTTGAAGTTTTTCGACGGAAAATGGATTCCGTAGAAGATTTTTGACGGAAAATGGATTCCGTCGAAGATTTTGGACGGAAAATGAATTCCGTCGAAAACGGATGAATAAAATAAATGCAAAAGAAATTGACTTTATGAAGTTTTTCGACGCAAAATAGATTTCGTTGAAGATTTTTGACGAAAAATGTTTTCCGTCGAAAACGGATTAATAAAATAAATGCAAAAGAAATTGATTTTGTGAAGATTTTTGACGGAAAATGAATTACGTCGAAAACGGATGAATAAAATAAATGCAAAAGAAATTGATTTTGCGAAGTTTTTCGACGGAAAATGGATTCCGTCGAGGATTTTTGACAGAAAATGAATTCCGTCGAAAATGGATGAATAAAATAAATGCAAAAGAAATTGATTTTAAGAAGTTTTTCGTCGAAAAATGGATTCCGTCGAAGATTTTTGACGAAAAATGTATTCCGTCGAAAACGGATGACTAAACTAAATGCAAAAGAAATTGATTGTGAAGTTTTTCGACGGAAAAAAGGATTTCGTCGAAAATGGATTAATAAAATAAATGCAAAGAAAATTGATTTTGTGAGTTTTTCAACGCAAAATGGATTCCGTCGAAGATTTTTGACGGAAAATGTATTCCGTCGAAAATGGATGAATTAAATTAATGCAAAAGAAATTTCTTTTATGAAGTTTTTCAACGGAAAATAAATTCCGCCCAAAATGGATGAACAAAATAAATGCAAAAGAAATTGATATTGTGAAATTTTTCGATGGAAAACGGATTCCGTCGAAAATGGATGAATAAAATAAATGCAAAAGAAATTGATTTTAAGAAGTTTTTCGACGAAAAATGGATTCCGTCGAAGATTTTTGACGGAAAATGAATTCCGTCGAAAACGGATGAATAAAATAAATGCAAAAGAAATTGATTTTAAGAAGTTTTTCGACGAAAAATGGATTCCGTCGAAGATTTTTGACGGAAAATGAATTCCGTCGAAAACGGATGAATAAAATAAATGCAAAAGAAATTGATTTTGTGAAGTTTTTCGACTGAAAATGGATTCCGTCGAAGATTTTTGACGGAAAATGAATTCCGTCGAAAATGGATGAATAAAATAAATGCAAAAGAAATTGATTTTGTGAAGTTTTTCGACGGAAAATGGATTCCGTCGAAGATTTTTGACGGAAAATGAATTCCGTCGAAAATGGATGAATAAAATAAATGCAAAAGAAATTGATTTTGTGAAGTTATTCGACAGAAAATAGATTCCGTCGAAGATTTTTGACGGAAAATGAATTCCGTCGAAAATGGATGAATAAAATAAATGCAAAAGAAATTGATTTTACAAAGTTTTTCGACGAAAAATGGATTCCGTTGAAGATTTTTGACGAAAAATGTATTCCGTCGAAAACGGATGAATAAAATAAATGCAAAAGAAATTGATTTTGTGAAGATTTTTGACGGAAAATGAATTCCGTCGAAAATGGATGAATAAAATAAATGCAAAAGAAATTGATTTTGTGAAGTTTTTCGACGGAAAATGGATTCCGTCGAAGATTTTGGACGAAAAATGAATTCCGTCGAAAATGGACGAATAAAAAAAATGCAAAAGAAATTGATTTTATGAAGATTTTCGATCGAAAATGGATTCCGTCGATGATTTTTGACTAAAATTTTATTCCTCCGAAAAAATTTGAATAAAATAAATGCAAAAGAAATTTATTTTGTGAAGTTATTCGACGGAAAATAGATTCCGTCGAAGATTTTGGACGGAAAATGAATTCCGTCGAAAATGGACGAATAAAATAAATGCAAAAGAAATTGATTTTGTAATGTTTTTCGACGGAAAATGGATTCCGTCGAAGATTTTTGACGGAAAATGAATTCCGTCGAAAATGGATGAATAAGATAAATGTAAAAGAAATTGATTTTGTGAAGTTTTTTGACGGGAAACGGATTCTGTCGAAAATGGATGAATAAAATAAATGCAAAAGAAATTGATATTGTGAAGTTTTTTGACGGAAAACGTGTTCCATCGAAAATGGATGAATAAAATAAATGCAAAAGAAATTGATTTTGTGAAGTTTTTCGACGAAAATGGATTTCATCGAAGATTTTTGACGGAAAACGAATTCCATCGAAAACGGATGAATAAAATAAATTGCAAAAGAAATTCATTTTGTGAAGTTTTTTGATGGAAAATGGATTTCGTAGAAAACTGATAAATAAAATAAATGCAGAAGAAATTTATTTTGTGTTTTTTTTCAAAGGAAAATGGATTCTGTAGAAAACGGATGAATAAAATAAATGCAGAAGAAATTTATTTTGTTTTATTTTTCGAAGGAAAATGGATTACGTTGAAGACGGATGAATAAAATAAATGCAAAAGAAATTGACTTTGTGAAGTTTTTCGACGATAAAGGAAATCCGTCGAAGATTTTTGACGGAAAACGAATTCCGTCAAAAATGGATGAATAAAATAAATTGGAAAATAAAGTGATTTTGTAAAGTTTTTCGACGGAAAATGGATTCCGTCGAAGATTTTTGACGGAAAATGTATTCCGTCGAAAATGGATGAATATAATAAATGAAAAAGAAATAGATTTTGTGAAGTTTTTTGACGGAAAAAGAATTTCGTCGAAAACTGATGAATAAAATAAATTGCAAAAGAGATTCATTTTGTGAAGTTTTTCGATGGAAAAAGAATTTCGTCGAAAACTGATGAATAAAATAAATGCAAAAGAAATTGATTTTGTGAAGTTTTTCGACGGAAAATGGATTCCGTCGAAAACTGATGAATAAAATAAATGCAAAAGAAATTGATTTTGTGAAGTTTTTCGACGGAAAATGGATTCCGTCGAAAGCTGATAAATTAAATAAATGCAAAAGAAAATGATTTTGTGAAGTTTTTCAACGGAAAATGGATTCCGTCGAAGATTTTTGACGGAAAATGAATTCCGTCGAAAATGGATGAATAAAATAAATGCAAAAGAAATTGATATTGTGAAGTTTTTCGACGGAAAACTGATTCCGTCGAAAATGGATGAATAAAATAAATGCAAAAGAAATGGATTTTGTGAAATTTTTCGACGGAAAATGGATTTCGTCGAAGATTTTTGACGGAAAATGTATTCCGTCGAAAATGGATGAATAAAATAAATGCAAAAGAAATTGATTTTGTGAAGTTTTTGGACGGAAAATGGATTCCGTCGAAAGTGGATAATAAAATAAATGCAAAAGAAAATGATTTCGTGAAGTTTTTCGATGGAAAATGGATTCCGTCGAAAACTGATGAATAAAATAAATGCAAAAGAAATTGATTTTGTGAAGTTTTTCGACGGAAAATGGATTCCGTCAAAAATGGATGAAAATAATAAATGCCAAACAAATTGTTTTTGTGAAGTTTTTTGACGGAAAAAGAAGATTTTTTACGGAAATTGTCGAAAACTGGATGAATAAAATAAATGCGAAAGAAATTGATTTTGTGAAGTTTTTTGAAGGAAAATGGATTCCGTCGAAAATGGACGAATAAAATAAATGCAAAAGAAATTAATATTGCGAAGTTTTTTTACGGAAAACGGATTCCGTCGAAAATGGATAAATAAAATAAATGCAAAAGAAATTGATTTTGTGAAGTTTTTCGACGGAAATGGATTTCATCGAAGATTTTTGACGAAAAACGAATTCCGTCGAAAACGGATGAATAAAATAAATTGCAAAAGAAATTCATTTTGTGAAGTTTTTCGACGGAAAACGAATTCTGTCGAAAACTGATTTATAAAATAAATGCAAAAGAACTTGATTTTGTGAAGTTTTTCGATGGAAAATGGATTCCGTAGAAAACTGATGAATAAAATAAATGCAAAAGAAAATGATTTTGTGAAGTTTTTCGATGGAAAATGGATTCCGTCGAAAACGGATGAAAAAAATAAATGAAAAAGAAATTGATTTTGTGAAGTTTTTCGATTGAAAATGGATTCCGTCGAAAACAGATGAAAAAAATAAATGCAAAAGAAATTGATTTTGTGAAGTTTTTCGTCGGAAAATGGATTCCGTCGAAGATTTTTGACGGAAAATGAATTCCGTCGAAAATGGATGAATAAAATAAATGCAAAAGAAATTGATTTTATGAAGTTTTTCGACGAAAAATGGATTCCATCGAAGATTTTTGACGAAAAATGTATTCCGTCGAAAACGGATTAATAAAATAAATGCAAAAAAAATTGATTTTGTGAAGATTTTTGACGGAAAATGAATTCCGTCGAAAATGGATGAATAAAATAAATGCAAAAAATTGATTTTGTGAAGTTTTTCGACGGAAAATGGATTCCGTCGAAGATTTTGGACGGAAAATGAATTCCGTCGAAAATGGATGAATAAAATAAATGCAAAAGAAATTGATTTTATGAAGTTTTTCGATGGAAAATGGATTCCGTCGAAGATTTTTGACGAAAAATGTATTTCGTCGAAAATGGATGAATAAAATAAATGCAAAAGAAATTGATTTTGTGAAGTTTTTCGACGGAAAAAGAATTTCGTCAAAAACGGATTAATAAAATAAATGCAAAAGAAATTGATTTTGTGAAGTTTTTCGACGGAAAATGGATTCCGTCGAAGATTTTTGACGGAAAATGAATTCCGTCGAAAATGGATGAATAAAATAAATGCAAAAGAAATTGATTTTGTGAAGTTTTTCGACGTAAAATGGATTCCGTCGAAGATTTTTTACGGAAAATGAATTCCGTCGAAAATGGATGAATAAAATAAGTGCAAAAGAAATTGATTTTGTGAAGTTTTTCGACGAAAAATGGATTCCGTCGAAGATTTTTGACGAAAAATGAATTCCGTCGAAAATGGATGAATAAAATAAATGCAAAAGAAATTGATTTTGTGAATTTTTTCGACGGAAAATAGATTGCGTCGAAGATTTTTGTCGGAAAATGAATTCCGTCAAAAATGGATGAATAAAATAAATGCAAATGAAGTTGATTTTATGAAGTTTTTTGACGAAAAATGGATTCCATCGAAGATTTTTGACGAAAAAAGTATTCCGTCAAAAACGGATTAATAAAATAAATGCAATAGAAATTGATTTTGTGAACATTTTTGACGGAAAATGAATTCCGTCGAAAATGGATGAATAAAATAAATGCAAAAGAAATTGATTTTGTGAAGTTTTTCGACGGAAAAAGGATTCCATCGAAGATTTTTCATGGAAAATGAATTCCGTCGAAAATGGATGAATAAGTTAAATGCAAAAGAAATTATTTTATGAAGTTTTTCGACGAAAAATGGTTTCCGTCGAAGATTTTTGACGAAAAAAGTATTCCGTCGAAAACGGATGACTAAAATAAATGCAAAAGAAATTGATTTTGTGAAGATTTTTGACGGAAAATGAATTCCATCGAAAATGGATGAATAAAATAAATGCAAAAGAAATTGATTTTGTGAAGTTTTTCCGGAAAATGGATTCCGTCGAAGATTTTGGACGGAAAATGAATTCCGTCGAAAATGGATGAATAAAATAAATGCAAAAGAAATTGATTTTATGAAGTTTTTCGATGGAAAATGGATTCCGTCGAAGATTTTTGACGAAAAATGTATTCCGTCGAAAATGGATGAATAAAATAAATGCAAAAGAAATTGATTTTGGGAAGTTTTTCGACGGAAAAAGAATTTCATCGAAAACGGATTAATAAAATAAATGCAAAAGAAATTGATTTTGTGAAGTTTTTCGACGGAAAATGGATTCCGTCGAAGATTTTTGACGGAAAATGAATTCCGTCGAAAATGGATGAATAAAATAAATGCAAAAGAAATTGATTTTACGAAGTTTTTCGATGGAAAATGGAAAATGGATTCCGTCGAAAATGGATGAATAAAATAAATGCAAAAGAAATTGATTTTATGAAGTTTTTCGATGGAAAATGGATTCCGTTGAAGATTTTTGACGAAAAATGTATTCCGTCGAAAATGGATGAATAAAATAAATGCAAAAGAAATTGATTTTGTGAAGTTTTTCGACGGAAAAAGAATTTCGTCGAAAACGGATTAATAAAATAAATGCAAAAGAAATTGATTTTGTGAAGTTTTTCGACGGAAAATGGATTCCGTCGAAGATTTTGGACGGAAAATGAATTCCGTCGAAAATGGATGAATAAAATAAATGCAAAAGAAATTGATTTTATGAAGTTTTTTGATGGAAAATGGATTCCGTCGAAGATTTTTGACGAAAAATGTATTCCGTCGAAAATGGATGAATAAAATAAATGCAAAAGAAATTGATTTTGTGAAGTTTTTCGACGGAAAAAGAATTTCGTCGAAAACGGATTAATAAAATAAATGCAAAAGAAATTGATTTTGTGAAGTTTTTCGACGGAAAATGGATTCCGTCGAAGATTTTTGACGGAAAATGAATTCCGTCGAAAATGGATGAATAAAATAAATGCAAAAGAAATTGATTTTATGAAGTTTTTCGACGAAAAATGGATTCCATCGAAGAATTTTGACGAAAAATGTATTCCGTCGAAAACGGATTAATAAAAATGTAAAAGAAATTCCGTGAACATTTTTGTGAACATTTTTGGCGGAAAATGAATTCCGTCGACAATGGATGAATAAAATAAATGCAAAAGAAATTGATTTTGTGACGTTTTTCGACGGAAAACGGATTCCGTCTAAGATTTTTGACGGAAAATGAATTCCGTCGAAAATGGATGAATAAAATAAATGTAAAAGAAATTATTTTATGAAGTTTTTCGACGAAAATGGATGGATTCCGTCGAAGATTTTTTACGAAAAAAGTATTCCGTCGAAAACGGATGACTAAAATAAATACAAAAGAAATTGATTTTCTGAAGTTTTTCGACGGAAAAAGAATTTCGTAGAAAACAGATTAATAAAATAAATACAAAGGAAATTGATTTTGTAAGTTTTTCGACGGAAAATGGATTCCGTCATAGATTTTTGACGGAAAATGAATTCCGTCGACAATGGATGAATAAAATAAATGCAAAAGAAATTGACTTTGTGACGTTTTTCGACGGAAAATGGATTCCGTCGAAGATTTTGGACGGAAAATGAATTCCGTCGAAAATGGATGAATAAAATAAATGCAAAAGAAATTGATTTTATGAAGTTTTTCGACGGAAAATAGATTCCGTCGAAGATTTTTGACGGAAAATGAATTCTGTCGAAAATGGATGAATAAAATAAATGCAAAAGAAATTGATTTTGTGAAGTTTTTCGACGAAAAATGGATTCCGTGGAAGATTTTTGACGGAAAATGAATTCCGTCGAAAATGGATGAATAAAATAAATGCAAAAGAAATTGATTTTGTGAATTTTTTCGACGGAAAATAGATTGCGTCGAAGATTTTTTCGGAAAATGAATTCCGTCAAAAATGGATGAATAAAATAAATGCAAATGAAGTTGATTTTATGAAGTTTTTTGACGAAAAATGGATTCCGTCGAAGATTTTTGACGAAAAAAGTATTCCGTCAAAAACGGATTAATAAAATAAATGCAATAGAAATTGATTTTGTGAACATTTTTGACGGAAAATGAATTCCGTCGAAAATGGATGAATAAAATAAATGCAAAAGAAATTGATTTTGTGAAGTTTTTCGACGGAAAAAGGATTCCATCGAAGATTTTTCATGGAAAATGAATTCCGTCGAAAATGGATGAATAAATTAAATGCAAAAGAAATTATTTTATGAAGTTTTTTGACGAAAAATGGTTTCCGTCGAAGATTTTTGACGAAAAAAGTATTACGTCGAAAACGGATGACTAAAATAAATGCAAAAGAAATTGATTTTGTGAAGATTTTTGACGGAAAATGAATTCCATCGAAAATGGATGAATAAAATAAATGCAAAAGAAATTGATTTTGTGAAGTTTTTCCGGAAAATGGATTCCGTCGAAGATTTTGGACGGAAAATGAATTCCGTTGAAAATGGATGAATAAAATAAATGCAAAAGAAATTGATTTTATGAAGTTTTTCGATGGAAAATGGATTCCGTCGAAGATTTTTGACGAAAAATGTATTCCGTCGAAAATGGATGAATAAAATAAATGCAAAAGAAATTGATTTTGGGAAGTTTTTCGACGGAAAAAGAATTTCATAGAAAACGGATTAATAAAATAAATGCAAAAGAAATTGATTTTGTGAAGTTTTTCGACGGAAAATGGATTCCGTCGAAGATTTTTGACGGAAAATGAATTCCGTCGAAAATGGATGAATAAAATAAATGCAAAAGAAATTGATTTTATGAAGTTTTTCGATGGAAAATGGATTCCGTCGAAGATTTTTGACGGAAAATGAATTCCGTCGAAAATGGATGAATAAAATAAATGCAAAAGAAATTGATTTTATGAAGTTTTTCGATGGAAAATGGATTCCGTTGAAGATTTTTGACGAAAAATGTATTCCGTCGAAAATGGATGAATAAAATAAATGCAAAAGAAATTGATTTTGTGAAGTTTTTCGACGGAAAAAGAATTTGGTCGAAAACGGATTAATAAAATAAATGCAAAAGAAATTGATTTTGTGAAGATTTTTGACGGAAAATGAATTCCATCGAAAATGGATGAATAAAATAAATGCAAAAGAAATTGATTTTGTGAAGTTTTTCCGGAAAATGGATTCCATCGAAGATTTTGGACGGAAAATGAATTCCGTCGAAAATGGATGAATAAAATAAATGCAAAAGAAATTGATTTTATGAAGTTTTTCGATGGAAAATGGATTCCGTCGAAGATTTTTGACGAAAAATGTATTCCGTCGAAAATGGATGAATAAAATAAATGCAAAAGAAATTGATTTTGGGAAGTTTTTCGACGGAAAAAGAATTTCATCGAAAACGGATTAATAAAATAAATGCAAAAGAAATTGATTTTGTGAAGTTTTTCGACGGAAAATGGATTCCGTCGAAGATTTTTGACGGAAAATGAATTCCGTCGAAAATGGATGAATAAAATAAATGCAAAAGAAATTGATTTTATGAAGTTTTTCGATGGAAAATGGATTCCGTCGAAGATTTTTGACGGAAAATGAATTCCGTCGAAAATGGATGAATAAAATAAATGCAAAAGAAATTGATTTTATGAAGTTTTTCGATGGAAAATGGATTCCGTTGAAGATTTTTGACGAAAAATGTATTCCGTCGAAAATGGATGAATAAAATAAATGCAAAAGAAATTGATTTTGTGAAGTTTTTCGACGGAAAAAGAATTTCGTCGAAAACGGATTAATAAAATAAATGCAAAAGAAATTGATTTTGTGAAGTTTTTCGACGGAAAATGGATTCCGTCGAAGATTTTGGACGGAAAATGAATTCCGTCGAAAATGGATGAATAAAATAAATGCAAAAGAAATTGATTTTATGAAGTTTTTTGATGGAAAATGGATTCCGTCGAAGATTTTTGACGAAAAATGTATTCCGTCGAAAATGGATGAATAAAATAAATGCAAAAGAAATTGATTTTGTGAAGTTTTTCGACGGAAAAAGAATTTCGTCGAAAACGGATTAATAAAATAAATGCAAAAGAAATTGATTTTGTGAAGTTTTTCGACGGAAAATGGATTCCGTCGAAGATTTTTGACGGAAAATGAATTCCGTCGAAAATGGATGAATAAAATAAATGCAAAAGAAATTGATTTTATGAAGTTTTTCGACGAAAAATGGATTCCATCGAAGAATTTTGACGAAAAATGTATTCCGTCGAAAACGGATTAATAAAATAAATGCAAAAGAAATTGATTTTGTGAACATTTTTGGCGGAAAATGAATTCCGTCGACAATGGATGAATAAAATAAATGCAAAAGAAATTGATTTTGTGACGTTTTTCGACGGAAAATGGATTCCGTCTAAGATTTTTGACGGAAAATGAATTCCGTCGAAAATGGATGAATAAAATAAATGTAAAAGAAATTATTTTATGAAGTTTTTCGACGAAAAATGGATTCCGTCGAAGATTTTTTACGAAAAAAGTATTCCGTCGAAAACGGATGACTAAAATAAATACAAAAGAAATTGATTTTCTGAAGTTTTTCGAGGGAAAAAGAATTTCGTAGAAAACAGATTAATAAAATAAATACAAAGGAAATTGATTTTGTAAGTTTTTCGACGGAAAATGGATTCCGTCGTAGATTTTTGACGGAAAATGAATTCCGTCGACAATGGATGAATAAAATAAATGCAAAAGAAATTGACTTTGTGACGTTTTTCGACGGAAAATGGATTCCGTCGAAGATTTTTGACGGAAAATGAATTCCGTCGAAAATGGATGAATAAAATAAATGCAAAAGAAATTGATTTTATGAAGTTTTTCGACGGAAAATAGATTCCGTCGAAGATTTTTGACGGAAAATGAATTCTGTCGAAAATGGATGAATAAAATAAATGCAAAAGAAATTGATTTTGTGAAGTTTTTCGACGAAAAATGGATTCCGTCGAAGATTTTTGACGGAAAATGAATTCCGTCGAAAATGGATGAATAAAATAAATGCAAAAGAAATTGATTTTGTGAATTTTTTCGACGGAAAATAGATTGCGTCGAAGATTTTTTCGGAAAATGAATTCCGTCAAAAATGGATGAATAAAATAAATGCAAATGAAGTTGATTTTATGAAGTTTTTTGACGAAAAATGGATTCCATCGAAGATTTTTGACGAAAAAAGTATTCCGTCAAAAACGGATTAATAAAATAAATGCAATAGAAATTGATTTTGTGAACATTTTTGACGGAAAATGAATTCCGTCGAAAATGGATGAATAAAATAAATGCAAAAGAAATTGATTTTGTGAAGTTTTTCGACGGAAAAAGGATTCCATCGAAGATTTTTCATGGAAAATGAATTCCGTCGAAAATGGATGAATAAATTAAATGCAAAAGAAATTATTTTATGAAGTTTTTCGACGAAAAATGGTTTCCGTCGAAGATTTTTGACGAAAAAAGTATTCCGTCGAAAACGGATGACTAAAATAAATGCAAAAGAAATTGATTTTGTGAAGATTTTTGACGGAAAATGAATTCCATCGAAAATGGATGAATAAAATAAATGCAAAAGAAATTGATTTTGTGAAGTTTTTCCGGAAAATGGATGCGAAGTTTTTCGATGGAAAAATGAAGATTTTTCCGTCGAAAATGGATGAATAAAATAAATTCAAAAGATATTGATTTTATGAAGTTTTTCGATGGAAAATGGATTCCGTTGAAGATTTTTGACGAAAAATGTATTCCGTCGAAAATGGATGAATAAAATAAATGCAAAAGAAATTGATTTTGTGAAGTTTTTCGAAAACGGATTAATAAAATAAATGGAAAATTTTGTGAAGTTTTTCGACGGAAAATGGATTCCGTCGAAGATTTTGACGGAAAATGAATTCCGTCGAAAATGGATGAATAAAGTAAATGCAAAAGAAATTGATTTTATGAAGTTTTTTGATGGAAAATGGATTCCGTCGAAGATTTTTGACGAAAAATGTATTCCGTCGAAAATGGATGAATAAAATAAATGCAAAAGAAATTGATTTTGTGAAGTTTTTCGACGGAAAAAGAATTTCGTCGAAAACGGATTAATAAAATAAATGCAAAAAAATTGGATTCGACGGAAAAAGAATCGTCAAAAACGGATTAATAAAATAAATGCAAAAGAAATTGATTTTGTGAAGTTTTTCGACGGAAAATGGATTCCGTCGAAGATTTTTGACGGAAAATGAATTCCGTCGAAAATGGATGAATAAAATAAATGCAAAAGAAATTGATTTTGTGAAGTTTTTCGACGTAAAATGGATTCCGTCGAAGATTTTTTACGGAAAATGAATTCCGTCGAAAACGGATGAATAAAATAAATGCAAAAGAAATTGATTTTGTGAAGATTTTTGACGGAAAATGGATTCCGTCGAAGATTTTTGACGAAAAATGAATTCCGTCGAAAATGGATGAATAAAATAAATGCAAAAGAAATTGATTTTGTGAATTTTTTCGACGGAAAATAGATTGCGTCGAAGATTTTTGTCGGAAAATGAATTCCGTCAAAAATGGATGAATAAAATAAATGCAAATGAAGTTGATTTTATGAAGTTTTTTGACGAAAAATGGATTCCATCGAAGATTTTTGACGAAAAAAGTATTCCGTCAAAAACGGATTAATAAAATAAATGCAATAGAAATTGATTTTGTGAACATTTTTGACGGAAAATGAATTCCGTCGAAAATGGATGAATAAAATAAATGCAAAAGAAATTGATTTTGTGAAGTTTTTCGACGGAAAAAGGATTCCATCGAAGATTTTTCATGGAAAATGAATTCCGTCGAAAATGGATGAATAAGTTAAATGCAAAAGAAATTATTTTATGAAGT
>JAVKPL010000640.1:0-15216 GCA_032173675.1 Gastrolobium villosum
TGTTTAATACAGTGAACTACCAGAGTCATCACACTTCCAGTAACTCATTCACAACTAAGCTCAAACAGCAAGAACACATACAATTATCCACAACAATCATTCAACAAGCAAAACCATGGATCAAACTGCTTTGATACCAATTAGTGTAACACCCACTCTTGTATGCATCCAAGAGGGTTGTTTGCTAAATCGTATTAGAGTTGCAGCGGTATGGAACTCATTAAGTTTAAAACTTTATTAAATTTCAATTAAATTGGAAACTTGAAAAAGGTCCAGATTTTATTCTCAAAAAAACAATTTAACAAAATGAAATCGTTTATCAATCATAGGAAATTTCAGTTATAAAACCCTTTGCTAAAATTTCTATACTTTTCAGAAAACCTTGCTGTCTTATAAAATCTGTATAAAATCAAATTCAGATGCGATAAAAAATATTCCAAGCTTCTGAAAAACTAGACATCTGGGGCATCGCATACATATAAATTATGCGCGATTCGGAGGTGAATAGCCCCACGGAACAGGACCCGTAAAACGCTTGTGAATCCTGTCCGTTTTCTGGAAAACAGGTTGTAAGGCGAAGCTTACTAAAATTCGAACAGATTTCATAAAAAAAAGAAACCTGCACAGTTTGAAAGTACATTCCCGGGGCTTCGCGTACATATAAAATAATAGAAAATCGGAGTTCGTTTGCCCCTTGAAACATGACCCGTAAAGTACGCGTAAAACTGTTAAAATTCAGCACCTAATAAAACGTTCAAAAATTCTTTTCGCAACGTTTCCAAAACAGCCGCTGTTCATAAAGGATCAAAGAAAAATGGAAGATAATAAAGTCTACAGTCATTCAAGAGTACCAAAATATTAAGCATTACAGTCATCCAACAATCAAACAGTAACAGCAAAAGTCCATGCATCAGCAAGCAACAGCAAACATCACGCCTTCAAATGCTTTTACGTCCTCCTGCCATTTATGAAAATAGCAGCCCCAAAGGGGTGAGAATAATCCCAGTAGTGTGGCAACAAAACCAATAATATAACAGTATTAACTAGGCACAAAATCATAAACAGTCACTTCAACATATCCTTGTTCCTTTTCCTTTTTCCTTTTCATCATATATATATTGCGTATATAACGCCTTTCCTTTGCGCTTTTAGCACCGTCGTGCGCGCACTTCACAGTGGACATCATATACATGGCACCTGAGCTCGGTGGATTCCAACTGTGGGCCTATGCGGACTGATGGCAAGTGTCCCATACCCTGGTACCTTAGGGATGCCTATATGATGCTTGCTCAAACACATGGTCCTGTACATAACTATTCTAAAATGCAAGGCTTATATGATCTTGGTACATGCATGCCATGCTATGCTTTCACACACAAAGCGTAAAAATAAATGCGGTATGATGTAAGGTGCATGCTTATATACTTGTCACATACGTTATGCTGCCACATAACAACTTTACCTCATCATCATATTGCCATCACGGCACATTCTTGGCAGTATACTTTTATCATAAGGAACATAATACTTTTACGGAGTATGGAGCATCATGTCACAACTTTATACCAGTAGTCAATAGTCACATTAGGTAATATCGCCTGACACTTACCTCGTGTCCATGCAATAAGCAACAGCACCAAAGTTCAGCTCACTCTATAAGAGCTATGTGCACCTAAATATATATATATGACAAGTCAGAATTGGTTCCATATTAATCCTATAATTTCCAAGTCATTTCCATGATTCCCATTCTTGTATTTTATTTGATTTAGCAAGCATTCAAGATTAATAGTTCCCTGCATAACTTTTTATTCCAACAATTGCTAACAAACAAACATCTTCAAGGTTGCATACCTAAAAACCAATTCGGTCCTGCCCATTAAATTGAGTGCCACACCTTTATCAATCTAAATAACCAAGTTAACAATTTTTAAAGGATACCCATGATGCATACCACCCACAGACAACAATTAATTTCTCAAAGTCTCATACATGTATAAGTTCGGTTTTAAGGGTACAAATTGCTAGGATTACTTTATTTAGATACCACCTCTTCTAGATCTCAAGTGTAACAGGAGCAGAATTAAGAGTATTGAGGGGGAGAGTATTAGGGATAGGGAAGAGGGAATTTTAGAGAGAGAAACAGAATGGGAATATTTTCTTATCCCTTCATTACTAAAATCAAACTATATATATTGTTCTTTGGACATTAATTGAAATAAAGATAAAAGCTTTGATGAGATATTATTTAGTGGATTTATCAACTTATGCTCAGCCCAACACAAAGTCTTTGAAGTGGGCTGGTTGTCTCTTGATCCTTGGGCCGACGCATGGACTGGAGCCCATAATCGCACTCTCCTCTGTTGGGCCAACGCTGGGGCTAGAGCCCATAACATTACTCCCCTCTTGCGGTCCAGACTTGTCCTCAAGTCTGAGTGTGTTGGGATTACGTGGAAGTGGAGAAACGTTTGGCGTCCGCGATGCATTGATGGGAGTGGAAACGTGGGCGGCTGTGTTGTCAGGTGTGCCTTGGGAAGCCACCTTGAGATCCAACGGCGCGCACGATCTGGGAGCCTGTGCGTCCATCTGGAGCGTTCGTCTTTTACAGCTAGTGGATGACAGCTGTGAGGCACCACAGTTCACGAACGGTGTAGATCTTGCCGACACTGCTAGCGGCTTCTGGACCGTTGATCCTCGTGAGTTAGACGCGGATGAAAGAGGTTGTTGAGGAATATTGGACAGTTCAGTCTCCTCTGCTCCCATTACCTGGTCATTTGCAACCCAACTCTCTAACCCTGTGTCTTCATCCGCTTCCTTCCTCACTTGATGTCCAGCAGCAACATCCTTCCTATTTCCTCGTAGCTGTCCTTTGCTCGAGTTTACATCCGGTTCTGGAGATCGTTGGTGTGACTGTTCCGTGTGTGGATGCAAAATAAGGTCTTTGTCCTCCCAAGTTGATTCTTCGGGTGGAAGTCCCTCCCATTGAACCAGAACTTGTGATATGAGTTCACCCTTACGCCAGATCTGACGTTCCCCCACCACGGCACAAGGAGCATGAACCATGGACGTGTCTGAAACCGCTGCTGGTAGAGGATGAATCTGGACGGAATGGTGGGAATGATACGGTTTCAACAATGAGACATGGAACACAGGATGGATACGGGCTGTATCCGGTAGTTTCAATCAGTATGCCACCGATCCAATACGCTCGGTCACCTCAAACGGGCCATAGTAGCGGAGCGCTAGCTTCTGTGATGATCTTCGAGCCAGCGAGAGCTGCCGGTAGGGTTGGAGGCGAAGCAAAACCCAATCTCCA
Organism: Gastrolobium villosum; assembly: GCA_032173675.1. Taxonomy (NCBI): domain Eukaryota; kingdom Viridiplantae; phylum Streptophyta; class Magnoliopsida; order Fabales; family Fabaceae; genus Gastrolobium; species Gastrolobium villosum. Next base: position 3,317 of record JAVKPL010000640.1, read on the forward strand.
GAGGTAAAAACCCAATCTTTCCTCTTCTTATCTGCTTGAGCTTTCATGACCTGTTGAGCTTTAAACAAATTTTCTTTTAACGTACTCATAAGTGTCATTCTCTCGGACAAGGTGGAGTCTACGGCTTCATTAGAGGACGAACCCAGACAGTATGCCAAGATGTTGGGGGGTGCTCTGCCGAACATAGCTTGGTATGGTGTGACTCCTGTGGCAGAGTGGAAGGATGTGTTATAGTGGTATTCAGCAAGGCCGAGGAATTTGGACCAGGAAGATGGGTGCGCATGGGAGAAAGCTCGAAGGTAATTTTCTAAACACCTATTTACCCTCTCTGTTTGTCCATCGGTCTGTGGATGGTAACTTGAACTGTACTTTAATGTGGTTCCCTGCATTTTGAACAAGGAACGCCAAAAGTCGCTGAGAAAAATGGGATCACGATCCGAAACTATGGATTCAGGAAGGCCATGGATCTTGCCCACAAAATCCCAGAATAGCTGAGCTATCTTGGTGGCTGAGTAATGGCTTGGAAGGGCAATAAAATGTGCCGCTTTGGAAAATCGATCCACGACCACCAGAATTGCAGTGTGACCAGACGACACAGGTAAATGGGTAATAAAGTCCATGCTTAAATTTGTCCACAATGTTTCTGGTAATGGTAATGGTTGTAAGAGCCCAAGAGGTGGGTGATTGGGAGATTTGATCTTCTGACAAATATCACAGTTGTGGATGTAAGCTTTAACGTCCTTTCTTAATCCTTTCCAGGTAAAATTCCGGTTGATGCGGTGGAGTGTGGCCTGTATTCCGGAATGGCCCCTTGAACCGAGCTATGGAAGTCATGCAAAATGTGAGCTATCAAAGAGGAACCTGCCGGCAGAAAAATCCGCGAACGGTGAAAAAGGAGTCCGGATCTAAAACGCCAATCAGGCTGACTCGTTGGATTGTTTGTAATTTCAGTAATTAGCATCCTAGCATAGGGATCTGCCTCATATTCGGACTGTAATTTTTGTGTATGTTGTAGGACCGGGCTGGTAATGGCCATAAGTTGGGGGCTTGTATGTGTAGTACCCCCATCAGGCAGTCGAGAAAGACTGTCGGCCACCACGTTGGCCTTCCCACTTTTGTATGTGATGGAGTAGGTGAAGCCCAAGAGCTTAGATAGGAATTGTTGTTGCTCGGGAGTCTGAATGACCTGATTCATCAGGTTGTGGAGACTCTTATGATCTGTCCGAATAGTGAAATGTGAGCCCAATAGGTATTGACGCCATTTACTGATGGCCGAAGTAATGGCGAACATTTCTCTCACATAAACGGACTGATTTTGCATGGTTGGGGACAACTTGCGACTGTAGAAAGCAATAGGACGTTCCCTCTGTAACAATACTGCCCCAATGCCCTTACCGGACGCGTCAGTCTCCACCACAAATGGTTCTGTGAAATCCGGAAGAGCTAAGACTGGTGCAGTCGTTAACGATTGTTTAAGGGCCTCAAACGCCGATGCCGCGGCGGAAGTCCAGGAAAACCCATTCTTGGATAGCAGATCAGTTAACGGAGCAGCAATGGACGCATATTTCTTTATAAATTTGCGGTAATAACCGGAGATCCCCAAAAAAGCTCGTACCTGGGTAACGTTGGATGGAACAGGCCAATCCATGATGGCCTGTAATTTGTCTGGATCAGGAGTAACACCTGTGCCTTTGATAACATGGCCCAAATAAGGAATTTCCTGTTGAGCAAAGAGACACTTCTCTTGTTTAGCAAAGAGAGAATGTGCCCGTAACGTGCTTAAAACAGTCTGGAGATGAAGCAAATGCTGATCCGCTGAAGAACTATATACCAAAATATCATCAAAGAAGATTACCACAAATCTTCGAAGATAAGTGGAGAAGATGGTATTCATAGTTGCCTGAAAAGTAGATGGAGCATTAGAGAGGCCAAAAGGCATGACCACAAATTCAAAATGCCCATGATGAGTGCGAAACGCTGTCTTGTGGATATCCTCCGGCTGCATCTTAATCTGATGATAACCTGATCGAAGATCAAGTTTAGAAAAAATAGTCGCCCCATGCAGTTCATCCAGGAGCTCATCAATTGTAGGGATGGGAAACTTGTCCTGTACCGTGATAGCATTGAGTGCACGGTAATCCACACAGAAACGCCAAGTCCCATCTTTTTTTTTGACAAGTAAAACCGGTGAACTGAAGGCAGAGTGACTAGGGCGAATAACCTCCGTGGTCAGCATCTCAGCAACCAATTTTTCAATTTCTGCTTTCTGATAATGTGGATAACGATAAGGGCGAACCTGCACTGGTTTAGCCTCTGGTAACAAATGAATGCGATGATTATACCCACGGTCAGGTGGTAGAGCAGTGGGTGGATCAAAGACATCCTTGAATTCGTGCAAAAGGCTATTCAAGCCAGCAGATAACACAGAAGAGTCTTGGAGCACGACCGCCCCCTCTGGATGAGCAGCGAAACACATCAAACAAGTAGAAATGGAGTCGTTGTGCAACAGTTTTTGCAATTGGGACGAACTAATGTGACTAGGTTGGACACCCGTATCACCACATAGTACAACCTGTAAATTATTGTAAACAAAGGACATAGTTAAAGTAGCGTAATCTGTGACAATAGGGCCCAAAGTGGATAACCATTGGACGCCCAACACTACATCGGCTCCTTTTAAATCAATGATATATAAATCAACCGTGAAAATGTGAGATTGAATTTCCAGAGAAATAGTTGTACAATTTGCTGAGCATAACAGGGCATCACCATTACCCACATGAACTTTAAAAGGAGAAATAGCATGCAAAGTTAAATGAAGGTGTGTTGCCATGCGGTGAGTAATGAAATTGTGGGTACTACCACCATCGACCAAAATCTGTACTGACTGACCACCAATGTAACCCTGAAGTCGAAAAGAATTGGCGGAGTGATGTCCAAAAAGGGCATTAAAACTAATGGCATGTGGAGCCTCAGATATTGGTGGAAGTTGCTCATCATTTGTGAGAGCGAGTGGCTGCTCCTCTCCAGGATCCGAATGTTCCTCATCATCACCCTCCAAATACAAAAGGGTAGCGCGACCCTTGCACCTATGTCCAGGGATGAATTTCTCATCACAATTGTAACAGAGATTTTTCTCACGGCGTGCTGCCATCTCCATCTGGGAAAGCCGTTTAAAAGGAATGGAAGGTAAAGTGGGTGGGGGTTTTGGGGTGAGGGTGTGGGGAACAGTTGTGATTGGCTGAACTGCAAGTGGTTGGGTTGAAGGTAAGGCAGATGGGCTAAGTGCACGGTTTTGCCATGGGCGATTAGGACGGGAATCAGAAAATTGCTCCTCATATAGCTTAGCATAAGCATAAGCTTCAGTAACATCGCGTGGGCGATGAACTAACACCGCGCGGCGAATCTGGGGTTTTAAGCCCGAAATGAACAAACTCTTACGCATTATTGGCGTAAGATCAAGCACACGTCTGGCATGTAGTTCAAAAGCACCTTGAAATTCATGAACAGAACCTGTTTGGTGTAATTTTGCCAAAGAACCCAGAGGATCTTCAAATTCAGACGGTCCAAAGCGTAAATGTATCGCTTGCACAAAAGCAAACCAGTCCGGAAATTCACCGTTTCCCATCATTGCTTCAAACCAGCAAGAAGCAGGCATATCCAAATTAAAAGAGACCAAATCAAGACGATCTAGATCTGGTACCTGATGGTAACGAAAATAGCGATCAACTGCAAACAACCAAGGGCCTGGATCCCCCGAACCAAATCTGGGAAAATCCATTTTCATGGAACGTGAGAGAGGTGGAGGACGTGGAGGGCCATGAGCTGCGCCTGGTCCTGCACCTAGGACACTGCCGACGTTCTGGTTTAACAAATTAGTCATCTGAGTTTGTAAAGTTTGCAGGAGCACAAAAACGTCCTGGATCTGATGAGTCACGGTGTCAATGCGTTGGTTCTGATCGTCGAAACGTTGATTCTGTGATAACTCAAAAGTTTCCAAGCGGTGGTCCACGGTCCGTTCCATGGTGGCGAATTGCTGGTCATGGGATTGTAATTGGTGGGTGATATCACGCAGACGTGTATTTTCTGCCATAACATCAATGAAAGCACCAATGTAACAGGAGCAGAATTAAGAGTATTTAGAGAATATTAGGGTTAGGGAAGAGGGAATTTTAGAGAGAGAAAAGGATTGTGAATATTTTCTTATCCCTTCATTACTAGAATCAAACTATATATATTGTTCTTTGGACATTAATTGAAATAAAGATAAAAGCAATAATTGAAATAAAGATAAAAACTTGATGAGATATTATTTAGTGGATTTATCACTTATGCTCAGCCCAACACAAAATCTTTGAAGTGGGCTGGTTGTCTCTTGAACCTTGGGCCTAAGGATGGACTGGAGCCCAAAATCGCACTCCCCACTGTTGGGCCAACGCTGGGGTCAGAGCCCATAACATAATCACCATGAATTAATGTCACTTGTTAGGTGGCCAAAGAGAGCCCAAAAACAAAGAAAACCCCATCAATTGGCTAGCAAAAAAATCACAGAAGTAAATCTAAAATTACATCCTGACTCAAAATCTTAAAGCTATGAATTTATGGATCTTTTCATTTATATTATCTTTAATTAACTAATTCTTAACCAATGTAAGGCTTTATCAAATATATAGCCAAATCTAAGTTACAACCTGCCCTCGGTATGTGATGTAGCCATTTATCTAAGGGCACATAGGCTACAAACTCGAACGATATTGTGTTCACCATGATCATAACAGCATCCCTTCACAGCCACCAGATTAGGATGGTGTCTTGCAACCCTGCAAATTTCAGAATAGATCTCCTTTTTTTCTAAGTGGTTGTTTGGTACGAGATTTTCCTAGAAATTCTGGAAAAGCGGGGTGAGTTAAATTTGTTTCCAAGATTTGGTACAAGAAAACTGTAAATAATCTCAGAAAACTTATTTTCCAACATTCCATTTTACACATGATATTCCCAAACCAAAATATCATCTGACACATGGTATTTTTATTTTCCCATAACATCAGTAGTATTAACCCAACATTTTTTGAAAAAAAATTGGACCTACCAAACACTTTTTCATAACTTATACAGGAAAAAAATTCCACCATATTCCATGAAATTTTTTTTTCCTGTAAAAAGAAACATCTCCTATACCAAACGCTCCCTAAAAGCTTAATCTCTTTAATCCCTAAAAACATCTCTTCAAGTCACTTAGCCCATTACCAACATGCGGGACACTTGAATATCTGAACAGTCTCCCCAACATTGATATGCTCCCCCGTCAACTAATATTCAACCTGCCTCCTAACAAATCATCAGCCTAACTTGAGCTCAATCTGGCTCTGATACCAGGGGTCAAGTAAGTTCAGGGAAAGTTTATGGCGAGGGACCACCACCAATGAGTTAAGTAGATCAAATACACCAAGTGGGTCTGACACCACATCTTAACCCAAAGGTGTATTTAATCTACTTAGCTCATTGGTAATGGTCCCCATAAACTTTCCGTGGACCCGCTTGACAAATTTTTCTTTGGCAATACTATTGTCAAGAACCTTGGGATACACCACCCCAAAAGCTAGCTCAAAGGGTGAGAGTGTCCAAAGCCTTATAAACTCCACATTAGTTGCTATTCAACCAATGTGGGACTATATATCTCAACACGCCCCCTCACTTGAGAGCCCATTGGGCTTGAAGAGTGGATGATGCAACAGACCCAACTAATATCTGAACATCTCCTATACCAAACGCTCCCTAAAAGCTTAATCTCTTTAATCCCTAAAAACATCTCTTCAAGTCACTTAGCCCATTACCAACATGCGGGACACTTGAATATCTGAACAGTCTCCCCAACATTGATATGCTCCCCCGTCAACTAATATTCAACCTGCCTCCTAACAAATCATCAGCCTAACTTGAGCTCAATCTGGCTCTGATACCAGGGTCAAGTAAGTTCAGGGAAAGTTCATGGCGAGGGACCACCACCAATGAGTTAAGTAGATCAAATACACCAAGTGGGTCTGACACCACATCTTAACCCAAAGGTGTATTTAATCTACTTAGCTCATTGGTAATGGTCCCCATAAACTTTCCGTGGACCCGCTTGACAAATTTTTCTTTGGCAATACTATTGTCAAGAACCTTGGGATACACCACCCCAAAAGCTAGCTCAAAGGGTGGGAGTGTCCAAAGCCTTATAAACTCCACATTAGTTGCTATTCAACCAATGTGGGACTATATATCTCAACACGCCCCCTCACTTAAGAGCCCATTGGGCTTGAAGAGTGGATGATGCAACAGACCCAACCTACCTGTGCTAAGATAGTCCACAAGAGAAAGTAGGGGACGACGAGGCTCTGATACCATGTAAAGAACCTTGGGATGCACCACCCCAAAAGCTAGCTCAAAGGGTGGGAGTGCCCAAGGCTTTATAAACTCCACATTAGTTGTTCATTCAATCAATGTGGGACTATATATTTCAACACGCCCCCTCACATGAGAGCCTAATGGGCTTGAAGAGTGGATGATGCACCATGTTGAATACCGAGAGAGAAGAGAGGAACATTTGAAAATAATACTGTTAAATTTACCAAACCAAGCTCTTGGAGATTGTTTGAGGTCATAGAGAGACTTACGAAGACGACAAACAAATCCTGACTCCCCCTGAGTAACAAATCCAGGAGGTTGCTCCATATAAATTTCTTCCTCTGATACCATATCAAGAACCTTGGGATACACCACCCCAAAAGCTAGCTCAAAGGGTGGGAGTGTCAAGGCCTTATAAACTCCACATTAGTTGCTCTTCAACCAATGTGTGACTATATATCTGAATAACTATGATGCCATGACTGTAGAGTATCAATGTACTCACCACTGCAAGGATGATAAGGTATTATCTCTGGAAGTGCATATGGTAACATTTGGTATCTTACATATAAGAACTACAGTTTAATTAGTCCGGAATACTCATTTATATAAAAATGTAAGCAAGAGAAGGGGAAATAAAATAGCATAAGAAACAGATTTCCCATGAATGGAGAGGGAAAAAGAAAAGAAAAAAGTGAGAGTAAATGAGTTGGAAAATCTGTATACAGAATTTCAAATGAATGTAAAATGAGAATTGCCAGTTCATGAAAGCCTCCCAAAAGTACTATCAGATGAAGAGCATTACAAAAATGGGATGCTGTCATAAAATTTAAGAAGCATCATTTCATAATAGCAGTATCTGAAACACCATGAGGTAGATTTTTTTTAATCAATAACAGCGTCTATTTAACTGATATGTCTGCAACTAAGTTCCGATATAAATTATATGTGAGAGTTCACTTCAGGCGAATGTGCTATTTTATATATAAGCAAGCAAGGTAGTCCATTAGGATAACTCGCCCTTCTTTTTCTTTTGTCATGTATGTAGCATTTCCGTAGTCAAATTAGCAGCAACAATTCTGAGATAGAAGACTACAGATTAGGCAAATATCGACAACAATGGCTTTAACAACAAGAGGAAACGTAACAAACAGGTTCTAGAAAAATCAGTCACCATTCACCAATGCAAACAAAAGTACGTTGTTAAAAATAATATCTTTAGGATATCTTTATTATTTATAAATATCTATTTATCCCTCAAATACAGGAGACATCAGTGACCGCGTTGATAAGAATGCATAGCATAGTCTTTGGGGACAAAGGACAATGATCTGGTCTCACGAGAACTTTGCCATCATCAATAACTGCATCAAACAATATTCAGCATCCACTATATCAAACGTACATCATTATCCATTATCATGGTCTGCATTACGCCACACGTAACTTTTATCTTTTTTCACCACCATGGACTTTGTTTTTCATATCTCTTTCTCTTCTTAGTTCAGGTTGTAAGGAACATTTATTAAGAAAGCTACAAACGGAAAATAATATGAGCTGATCTAGATATGTGCATGGAAACTGAAATCTCATCATGTTCTTTTCAAAAAAGATTCATTTCTTTTTTAGGCTATAAATAAAGGATTTAATGTTTTTAATATTGCGAGAGATAAATTTATTTTCTGAACACACATAAAAATTGGGTTCTGAGTGTTCATGGCGTTATCAATCAAGAGTCAAGTCTTGACTTATGCTTTACTACCTGGTTTAGGCACAAACCCAAACATCAACTACAATATTCAAATACTCGTCCGAAATGAACCATGGATTTTAAGATTCTCGAAGAAACGAGAATAAAGTTTTTATTCTATATATATTAGATCATGAATTAGTAATTCATTCAATCTCTAAAAAAAATACTAGTTGTTTTGAATTTTTTCTTTTGGAATTGAATATTTACAGAATCACCATGAATTAATATTACTTGTTAGGTGGCCAAAGAGAGCCCAAAAACAAAGAAAACCCCATCAATTGGCTAGCAAAAAAATCACAGAAGTAAATCTAAAATTACATCTTGACTCAAAATCTTAAAGCTACGAATTTATGGATCTTTCCATTTATATTATCTTTAGTTAACTAATTCTTAACCAATGTAAGGCTTTATCAAATATATAGCCAAATCTAAGTTACAACCTGCCCTCGGTATGTGATGTAGCCATTTATCTAAGGGCACATAGGCTACAAACTCAAACGATATTGTGTTCACCATGATCATAACAGCATCCCTTCACAGCCACCAGATTAGGGTGGTGAAGCCTTGCAACCCTGCAAATTTCAGAATACATCTCCTTTTGTTCTCTCAGGGGGCGTTTGGTATAGGAGAAATCTTTTTTTATCCCGGAAAAAAATTTGCAGATAAATAGTTTACAAATTTTTTTACGGGATAATTTGCAAAATGATGTTTGGTAGTCCAAAAAATTTGACAGGAAACTTGGATTAATTTGACTAACTATGTTTGGTTGATTATAAAAAAATGATGGGAATCTTTACCAAAATTACCAAATTACCTATACATTTTCTCTCACCCCTCTGTTTATATCTACTACTAAGGGTGTTTTTGTCTGAAAAACTTGGAGCCATTTTCCCCCCACGTTGGCAATTCTTTTTTCCACATTTTCAATGGCAAAGTTCAACAATGTAAAATGGTGGCAAATAACTTTGACTGCAAATTGAGTTTCCAAGGAACAAACATTTCTTCCCCCTACCAAACACAGTAAATTATTTTTCCATACCACATTTTCCATGACAAATTTTTTTTGCCTGCGTACCAAACGCCCCCTAAGTGGTTGTTTGGTACGAGATTTTCCTAGAAATTCTGGAAAAGCGGGGTGAGTTAAATTTGTTTCCAAAATTTGGTACAAGAAAACTTTAAATAATCTCGGAAAAATTAATTTTCCAACATTCCATTTTACACATGATATTCCCAAACCAAAATATCATCTGACACATGGTCTTTTTATTTTCCCATAACATCAGTAGTATTAACCCAACATTTTCGGAAAAATTTTGGACCTACTAAACACTTTTTCATAACTTAGACAGAAAAAAAAAATCCACCATATTCACGGAAATCTTTTTTTTCGGTAAAAAGAAACATCTCCTCTACCAAACGCCCCCTAAAAGCTTAATCTCTTTAATCCCTAAAAACATCTCTTCAAGTCACTTAGCCCATTACCAACATGCGGGACTCATCACACTTGAATATCTGAACAGTCTCCCCCTCAAGTGTGAAACCCAACATTGATATGCTCCCCCGTCAACTAAGTACCTCAAGGCATAAGTATTCAACCTGCCACCTAACAAATCACCAGCCTAACTCGAGCTCAATCCAGCTCTGATAACAGGGTCAAGTAAGTTCAGGGAAAGTTCATGGCGAGGAACCACCACCAATGAGTTAAGTAGATCAAATACACCAAGTGGGTCTGACACCACATCTTAACCCAAAGGTGTATTTAATCTACTTAGCTCATTGGTAGTGGTCCCCATAAACTTTCCGTGGACCCGCATGACAAATTTTTCTTTGGCAATACTATTGTCAAGAACCTTGGGATACACCACCCCAAAAGCTAGCTCAAAGGGTGGTGGGAGTGCCCAAGGCCTTATAAACTCCACATTAGTTGCTCTTCAACCAATGTGGGACTATATATCTCAACACGCCCCTCACACGAGAGCCCATTTGGGCTTGAAGAGTGGATGATGCAACAGGCCCAACCTAACTGTGCTAAGAGAGTCCACAAGAGAAAGTGGGGGACGACGAGGCTGTGATACCATGTAAAGAACTTTGGGATACACCACCCCAAAAGCTAGCTCAAAGGGTGGGAGTGTCCAAGGCTTTATAAACTCCACATTAGTTGTTCATTCAACCAATGTGGGACTATATATCTCAACACGCCCCCTCACTGAAGAGTGGATGATCCACCATGTTGAATACCGAGAGAGAAGAGAGGGACATTTGAAAATAATACCGTTAAATTTACCAAACCAAGACTCCCCGTGATCACCGTGAAGAAAAGCTCTGATACCATATCAAGAATCTTGGGATACACCACCCAAAAAGCTAGCTCAAAGGGTGGGAGTGTCCAAGGCCTTATAAACTCCACATTAGTTACTTTTCAACCAATGTGAAATTATATATCTCAACAACTACGATGCCATGACTGCAGAGTATCAATGTACTCACCACTGCAAGGATGATAAGGTATTATCTCTGGAAGTGCATATGGTAACATTTGGTATCTTACATATAAGAACTACAGTTTAATTAGTCCGGAATACTCATTTATATAAAAATGTAAGCAAGAGAAGGGGAAATAAAACAGCATAAGAAACAGACTTCCCATGAATGGAGAGGGAAAAAGAAAAGAAAAAAGTGAGAGTAAATGAGTTGGAAAATCTGTATACAGAATTTCAAATGAATGTAAAATGAGAATTGCCGGTTCATGAAAGCCTCCCAAAAGTACTATCAGATGAAGAGCTTTACAAAAATGGGATGCTGTCATAAAATTTAAGAAGCATCATTTCATAATAGCAGTATCTGAAACACCATGAGGTAGATTTTTTTTAATCAATAACAGCGTCTATTTAACTGTTATGTCTGCAACTAAGTTCCGATATAAATTATATGTGAAAGTTCACTTCAGGCGAATGTGCTATTTTATATATAAGCAAGCAAGGTAGTCCATTAGGATAACTCGCCCTTCTTTTTCTTTTGTCATGTGTGTAGCATTTCCGTAGTCAAATTAGCAGCAACAATTCTGAGATAGAAGAGTACTACAGATTAGGCAAATATTGACAACAATGGCATTAACAACAAGAGGAAACGTAACAAACAGGTTCTAGAAAAATCAGTCACCATTCACCAATGCAAACAAAAGTACGTTGTTAGAAACAATATCTTTAAGATACCTTTATTATTTATAAATATTTATTTCCTTATTTCATTAGGATTTAGGTTAGGTATAGGATAAGCCCATTAGTATTTCTTTATACATTGTACTCTGTTGAATCAATTCAAAATACAGATTTATTTCAATATTTCTCCCGTCTCTTATTATTTTACATACATCACTTTTTCAGAATACTACAATGTCTTACACGGATATCTTAATTTTTTAAAGGAAGCTTTTATTATACCAGTCATCTTATATGTTTTGATAAAATTCCATAAAATGCATCGGTATAAAGAGCGGATCATGTATAGTATTAAACATGTAAAAATTGTGATTTTCTAATTTATGTGAGATACGTTGCCATATTGCACCAAAATGCAGAGCTATGGGCTTGAGATCCATCAGAATAACCTGGCGATGGTATCGTTTTGCTTCACCTGAGATGCTACCTTAGAAACCCATAAAAACAAATATGTAAAAAGCAGGCCTGTTCGATTCTTTGAATATGTGGGAAACAGAAACATATATCTGTTAAGAGGTCTGAACTATATGTTCAAAGCCCAT